>JAOTRH010442318.1:0-32545 GCA_034768845.1 Heliamphora exappendiculata
TGCATGCATGTTATAAACTTACACAAATCAAAACTCCAGAATATTTTTAGGCCATAAAACTCAAAAATAAACACATGTAAATACATATAAAGCTTACTCATACATGAACAGTCCCTAAATCTCTCATACGACGCCTTTTTGACTCATTTCTTATTTTATCTTCTTAGGGTTTGTTGTAGAGATGGATTGAGGGTTATCTTGAGGGAGAACATCAGAGGGTTTGAAGGAGTTGCTTACCTTGTTGGATGCTCAAATGGTTGTAGGAGAATAGGACTTAGCTTCAATGCTCTTTCCTTGATCATTTTTTCCTTCTTTTTTCTTCTTTCATTGTTTTTCTCTCATTCTTCTCTCTTAGAACACTTAGATAATTTTTGTAGTCTCTCTCTGAGCAGAAAAATGGAGAATGGAAGGGGTGTTTGGTGTGTTATTTATAACAAAATTACAATTGAGACATAATTATTACATATAAATATAATTTTTGAATTTTTTCAATTCTCATTGGTTGCATGGGAAGTCGGAGGGGCTTGATGTATGAAAAATCAGATTTGGGGCAGGTGAATTTCGGCCATGTAGTGTTTGGGAGACTAAAAAGCTGATTTTGTAATTAATTAGGGTTTTAAAATATATTTTTGTGCATTTTTGTGTATTTAAATGTATAAAATATTAATTTTTCAATGATTTATCAGAATTTTTATAGCAATTTATTAAATAAGTGTAAGCTTTAAAGCTAGATTAAGTTAGTTTGACTATAATTGACTTTTTGACTTATTTATTGTGTAACGATTTTAAATAATTATTTGTTTGTTTTTGTTGAGCTATGTTATTATATTAGTATGTATATTACTTGTATAAAAAGTTTTGGATCAAAATAATACTTAATTTATATATATTTTTTTTCATTTTTAAGCTTAAAAAGATAAAAAGTAGCGTTTTGGGCACAAATTCCTAGGTGGCTGGTCATGCAAGGATAATTTGGTCATTTTTGTTGTTATTTTATATTTTATTAATTACTTATACATAAATATGTAATTTTCGGTGTTCATGTGTCAAATTTTAAAATTTTAGGACTTTTTACTGTAGTATGGGCAAAATGGTCATTTTACCCTATTTATTAGAATTTTCTATTTTTAATTTAATATTTTATGTTATTTACTTAATTTAAGCAGTTCTGAGACTTTTCTAAGTGTTAGGGCTTTATCTCTGAGTATTTGGTCTCTTTTAGGATTTTCGGGTCAAATTTAGGGGTTTCCGTATTCATGCAGCGATTTAGGTTTTCATTATCTATCTGTTACTAATACTAGAGTTTGAGTTGGATTATTACAATCTAGTTGGTTACTACTAGGGTTCGGACTGGGGTGTTACATACCCGATGGGATTAGGTCAACCGAATTAGGCTATCTTCGACACACCACTGTAGTGAGATTAGGTTAGTCGAATTAAGCTATCTTCGACTTACCCAAAGTCCAAGTTATCAGAATGCTAGCGACGAACCCATGGTGCCCAACATTATTCATAACCCATTTCAAACACTGGGGATGTACCCAGGGTGTATAAGGGGAATACATCCCAAAATATTTTCGAAAATGTGGCAACCAGGAAAGCCCTAGATTGAGAACCAAGAATGACAATCTCAACACAGCCCATCCCAGCAACGGCTTGCACAGATAGACTCCAATATCCCAGGATGCCAGTGACAATCTGAATGATATATAATATGGATCTCAAGTGCAACTATTTATAGCATGGCAAGATTCATGGTATAACGCGCAAAGCGTAAAGTATGTGGACCACAAGCTATGATTCTCAAGATATGATTTAAACATGATAGCATGAGTTCTAATTCATCATACATTCACTTAAAACAGTAATCAACTAATTCAAATAATTCATCATGCAAGAACTCGGATCTTATAACAAAGGGTGTTCAAACCACACTTATCAACTTTTAAGGCTAAACTCAAGTATTAAATTAAAAGGGGCGATAAGGTTTTGGGATATCTAGACTTGGAATCAAGCTATGATTTTTACACACCATTTAGATCAAAATATTTTCTACAAGTCTCATGATTAACACCAAGGCCAAATCCTAAGGCAAATGGGTGAACATTTTATCCTAAGCAAAAACGGTTTAGCTCTTTCTCCAGATTTTTACCAAAAACTAGCTTCTGTTGCTCTCAGTTTTTGGAGTATCAAATGAAGTCCAATTGAGCCCATTTTTCAGTATGTCCTAGTTTAACATGTCCCCTACAAGTTTCATGTTTAGAGTTAAGGGTAGTTATTTGAAACAATTTAGACTTTTTGATCATTTTAAAAAGTAGGTTCTGTCAGCCGCAAAAACTCTGCAGAGCCGGTTTTGGACAGAGGGTTTGAAATGATTTTGGGGTAGCATACCGAGGCTTCAAGGTCTGATTTTTGGGGAGAAAATACTTCAACATTTTGGCTACAATTTTTTTGTAGACCACTTTTAGAATAGGTCACTAAAAATAGGGGTTTTCGGCTATATAAAAATAGGTGACAGGATGTTCCCCGGAGGCTGAAATTCAGTAGAGAATTTAAGTGGGGTTTTTTCCTATCAAACCTCAATAGTTTGTTCTCCGTTTTGGTGGGTAGATGGATATAGATGTTATCTACAACTTTTATGTTTTGACCAAAGTTTGGATCTCATCCTAAACTAGGATTTTCAAGTCGGTAGTGTTGACTGGTCAGAATATGACACACTTTGCTAAAATTGCAATATCCCGAGTTCTGGTTATGAAAATGAGTTCAAACAAACTTTGGATGAAAGATAACACAAAAATATAACTCTGGACATAAAAATAATACATAGATCAATTTTCTACATTGAGTTATGCTGTTTCAAATCTTAGGGAAGAAATATCAAAGTCCTTACAAATCAAGCCTCTTAGAGTTTAGGTCTTCTACTCATGCCATGTCAAGTTTCTGTTCCATTTCTTTGCATGCTTGTGTTTCAAACTTCAATATCAAGAATCCAGCACACTTAGAGATCATCAAACTCAAAGTTAACAATACACAACAATATCTCACATCATTCACAAACATAACAGCCCCTAATTTCTAATTACAACGCCTTTTCGGTTTGATTTTGGTTTCTAATTTTTTAGGGGCTTAAGGGGTGTGTTGGGAGAATTTTTTAGGGATATTAGATACAAGGTTTAGAGGTTTTACTTACTTGTTTGAGAGATCAAAGGATGGTTGAGGATTGATTTGGACTTAGCTTTCGAAAACTCCTCGGCTTCTTCCTTTTTTTTCTTTCTTCTTCCTCAAACTCATAGAATACTTTAAGAACATTTGAAGGTCTGGTCCCTCAATCTCTTGCACGAAATTTTGAAGGGGAGAGAGTGGTGTTTGGCTTGGTTTATATAGGAGACGGCTAACAGACGAAGGGGAGACAAAAAGTACACAAGAAGCTTCATTTTTCTTCATTTCAATTAAAGTGATTTGAATTTGATTTAAGTTGATTTGATTCTTGGTGACTAAAATTCAGATTTGGGGAAGCTAAAAGTAGCTAGGTGGCTGTTTGGGGGGACAAAATCTGATCCCTCATCTGTCAAGGGATTTGTCTCGATTTTTGTGTTCATATTGTGCAAGAAAATGCATTGAAAGTTAATTTGTTGTATCTTTTTGGTGTATTTTCTTACTGAGACTAATTATTTTGATATATTTATGAGAAATATAGTATTTTCATGTATTATCATAGTTTTCATAGCAATTGATTAAATGATTTAATCTTTTAAGTCAAATTAAGCTGTTTTGGTAATATATGATTTTTTGAGTTATTTGGTTATGTATGAGCTTCAATAATGATTTGTTTACTTTTGTTGACTTATAACACTATATTATTATGTATATTACTTGGTCAATAAGTATGGGATCATCATAATGCTTTATTTAATACATTTCTCATCATTTAAAGCTAAAAGGAAGCAAAAAAGTCACTTTTTGGCACATTTCCCAAGGTGGTCAACCACTAAGGGGTATTGCTGGCATTTTTGATGTTATTTTATCTTTTACCACTTAATTGTACTTAAATCCTTAATTTAGGGTATATATATATCTAAATTTAGATTTTTAAGACTTTTTGCTGTACTAGGGGCAAAACGGTCATTTTACCCTATTTATGAGAATTTTTTATTTTTAATTCATTATTTCATGCTATATACTTAATTTAGAATGTTAGGAGACTCTCTGGGTGTTAAGATTTTGTTGCCTGTGTTTGGGACCTTTTTAGGATTTTCGGGCCAAAATTTGGGTTTGTGATTCGAGTTAGGGTTCTGAACTTCTTCTGTATCCTATGGTCTCGTGGATTCATTACGCGGGTTATTACAACTAGGGTCTGTGCCAGGTCGTTACAACAAATCTATGGTGCCTAATTTTTCCTTTTATAATAAAAACCTTGGATTTCATTTTAAATATGGTAACCAGGGATGCCTTAGACCCACAACCACTGTATAACAATTTTCATGTCACCCAACCCAATTTGAAAGGCACGAAGGACTTCGATAACTCAAGATGTAATGCAGGAATGCTTATGATGTGCATTATGCTTCTCATGTACAATTAATTATAGAATGGCATGGTATAACACAAGGTACAACTTGCTAAAACCTCAAGTGTAAGCATGCGAAACATAAGCATAATTTATGCGACATAGAATCGAACCATCGGCATAAGTTCATTTTATCAAAAGCATCATTTTCAAATACTAATTATTTAAAAAGTTTATATAAGGTTCACACACACAAGTTTCATAAGTAACACGTCATTCGAACACTTAGCCAATTTTAGGTAAAAGTTTAATTACTAATTTTAAAGTTGCGATAGTATTTTTAAGTACTTAGACATTGATTTAATTTTTGATATTTTAACACCACTTAGATAAAAATATTCCGCACAACTTTCAAGTTTATCACTAAGATTAGATCGTATGGCACGGGGGCCATTTATTTTATTTAAGTAAAAATCATTCAGCGTTTTGTAGAGAAAAACACAGAAATTGGGCTTCTGTTTGCCACTATTTTCGGGCAACAATTTAAGGGTTCTAGGTCTAATTTTTGGTGAGATTTTATTTTAAGGTGTCCCCTACAAGTTTTATGTTTTGTGTTAGGGCAAGTTGTTTGGAAAAAGTTTGAGAATTTGACTAATTTATAAAAAGGGTCCAGTCAGCCTAAAAAGGGTCTGTAGAATGTGTTTTTAACAAAGAATGCTAAAAACTTTTGGGGTATCATTCGAGGGTAATTTGTGCTGATATTTGCTTAGTATTTAGGTTAATATGTTAACAACATGTTTCATATTTACTACTTTTGGATTTGGCTTCTAAAAATGTGTAACAGAGAGGTCTGTCAGTCACTGAGACACAACAGTGACTTTGTGAAGTGTTTTGATCTATCACGGCTTTATATTTTTGGTGGACAGTAAGATAAATATGTTCTCCACATATTTTATGTTTTGACCTAAGCTCGAATCTCACTCTAACTTAGGATTTGTAGGTCTACAACTCAGAGTGGTCAAGATCTGACATTCTTTGGCAAAAATGACACATCTAGATTTCAACCCAACGAAATCACTTCTGTGACACCCCGTCCTTCGGGGACATCGGGACATACATAAATATAAATAAAGAGATATTCTAGCCATTCATTCATATTTACGTGTTAGTTATTACATCATAAATGAGTTTTGAACTGTTTAAAAGTACATAAATATTACAGTTTCGCTAAGAAATTTCAAAAATTACACTAAGCACGAGAGAACTAAATATAAGCACAAAAGCAGAGGTCTCGACTCCTCAGAATGCATCAGCAAAATTCACGTGCTCTTGGAACTCACCTTGTTCTTCAAACTCTTCTTCTCCCTCTAAGATGACTTCCTTCAAGAACTCCTCACCTGTGGCACGAATGCCATGAGCCAAGGCCCAGAAGCAAAACACTATTTCTTTTTAACTAATCTTACGGCACAAAATTCACTGCAACACATTCCATATAACACCCAATACAGTTTATAGTCAAGGAGACAGACAAAGTTATAACAGGGTAGTAGGTAAGTAAATAAACATGTGCATATGAGATGCCGTGCGTGAAATGCAGATGCCCAACCCAGCATACACCCAGATTTTAATAGGGATTCAACGCCGAGAATCACTAGAGTAGACATTCACAGGTATTTGATCACCAAAGCCATCATCGCGTCTCGTTACGAATAGTAACCACATCGCCTGGCTTAATGTCATAGCTGTTTTACTCAATGGCAACGGCGTGGGGTCCGCTCCATACTCCAGCCAACAATATTCAATAAACCATTTCAAATACCGGGGACATGCCCACTCAGTGTGTAAACCAATTTTGTAATATAGGGGACACGCCCACATAGTGTACAAGGGAAATTCATCCCAAGTGGTTTGTCCCACCTTAAGACTCGTGTTGCCTTCGTCGGTGTCACCCCAAAAGTCCAAGCTATCGAAATCAGAATGCTAGCGATGAAACCATGGTGCCCAATAATATCCGTAAAACCATTTCCAACATCGGGGACACGCCCACTCAGTGCGTAAACCAATTTTGTAACACCGGGGACACGCCCACTCAGTGCGTAAACCAATCTTGTAACACCAGGGACACGCCCACTCAGTGTGTAAACTAAAACCATTTTTGAAAGAATGACAGCCAGGGACACCCTAGACTTAGAATCAATACAGTCCATCCCAACAACGATTTTCATATATGAACTCCAATATGTCAGGATGCAAATGAAAATGCTCATAATGTACACCATTGATATCAAGTGCAACAATTCATTGCTTGGCATCAACTAGCATAGCAAGGTTTATGGTATAACGCGCAAAGCATAAGGTACACGTGTGTGAAGCACAAACTACAATTCTCAAAAATATAATTGAATATAATATAATGGGTTCTAAACCATCATAGGTTCACTTAAAACATTAATCAACTAATTCAAATAAGTCATCATACAAAAACTCGGGTCTCATAGCAAAGGGTGCTCAAACTACACTTAGCAACTTTTAAAGCTAAAACCAAGTATTAAATTAAAAGAGGCGACAAAGTTTTGGGCTATCTAGACTTGGAATTAAGCTTTGATTTTTAACGCCATTTAGATAAAAATATTTTCTACAACTCTCATGTTTAACACCAAAGCCAAATCCTAAGGAAAATGGGTAAACATTTTATTCTAAGCAAAAATAGTTCAGTACTTTCTCCAGATTTTATCCAAAATTATGCTTGTGTTGCTCTCGGTTTTGGGGTATCAAATGAAGTCCAATTGAGTGCATTTTTGGTTTGTTCTGTTTTAACATGTCCCCTACAAGTTTCATGTTTAGAGTTAGCGGTAGTTATTTGAAAGAAGTTAGACTTTTTGGCTATTTTAAGCAGTTGGTTCTGTCAGCCGCCAAAACCTAGCAGAGTCGGTTTTGGGCAGAGGGTTTGAAATGGTTTTGCAATATCATCCCGATGATTTAAGATCTAATTTTTGGGCATCAAGTACTTAAATATGTTAGCTACAATGTTCATGTAGAGTACTTTTGGAATAGGTCACTAAAAATAGGTATTTTGGGCTATATAAAACTATGTGAGAAAATGGACTAAAAATCAAAAGAGACTTTCAAAGGGATTTTAACCTATATAAACTCAATATTTTCTTCTCATTTTTGGTGGGTAGATAGAAATACATGGTATCTACAACTTTTATATTTTGACCAAAGTTTGGATCGCATTTTAAATTTGAGTTTCCAAGTCGGTAGTGTTGATTGGTCAGATAATGACACAGTTTGGGAAAATTGTAATATCTTGAGCTCTGGTTATGCAAATGAGTTGAAACTAACTTTGGATGAAAGATAACACAAAAATATAACTCTAAAAATAAAAATCATGCTTAGAATAGTTTTCTACATGGTGTTATGGTATGTCAAATATCAGGAAAGAAAAATCAAAGTTCTCAAAAATTAAGCCTCTTAGGATTAAAGTTCTCTACTTATGTCATGTCAAATTTTTGTTATATTTCTTTGCATGCTTGTGTTATAGACTTAAATATCAAGACTCCATCACACTTAAAAGTCATGAAACTCCAAGGGATGGGTTGAGAGATATTTTGAGTGATCTTAGATACAAGGTTTAAAGGTTTTACTTACTTGTTTGAGAGATCAAATGATGGTGGAGGATTAATTTGGACTTAGCTTTCGAAAACTCATCGGTTTCTTCTTTTTTCTTCTTTTTTCTTCCTCAAACTCATAGAATACATTAAGAACAATTGAAGGTCTGGTCCATCACTTTCTTGCACGAAATTTTGAAGGGGAGAGAGTGGTGTTTGGCTTGGTTTATATAGGAGAAGGATATGGAACACATGGGAGACAATAAGTACACAAAAGCCTCAATTTTTCTTCATTTTAATTAATGTGATTTGAATTTGATTTGAGTTGATGTAAGTTTTTGTGGGCCAAATTCAGATATGGGGAAGCTAAATGTAGCTAGGGGGCTGATTGGAGGACAAAAATATGATCCCCCATCAATCAAGAGATTTGTCTCGGTTTTCGCGTCACTATTGTATAATAAAATGTATTAAAAATTTATTTGATGTATCTTTTTGGTGTATTTTTCTACTGAGACTTATTATTATTTTAATATATTTATGAAAAATATAGTATTTTTATGTATTATCATAGTTTCCATAGCAATTGATTATATATATGTAATTTTTTTTAACTCAAATTAAGTTATTTTGACACTATATGAGTTTTTAACTTATTTGGTTGTGTATGAACTTTAATAGTGATTTTTTTGCTTTTGTTGATCTATAACACTATATTATTATGTATATTACTTGTTTAATAAGTATTGGATTATCATAATACTTAATTTAATATATTTTCTCATCATTTAAGCTAAAAAGAAAGTAAAAAGTCACTTTTTGGCACATTTCCCAAGGTTATCATCCACTAAGTGGTATTTTTGGCATTGTTGATGTTATTTTATCCTTTTCTACTTAATTGTACTTAAATTCTTGATTTAGGGTACTATATGTCAAAATTTTGATTTTTAAAGTTTTTTGTTGTACTAGGGGCAAAACGGTCATTTTACTTTATTTATGAGAAATTTTGATTTTTAATGTATCATTTCATGATATTTACTTCATTTTGAATGTTAGGAGACTCTCCAGGTGTTAAGGTTTTGTTGCCTGAGTTTTGGATCTTTGTAGGATTTTTCAGGCCGAACTTAGGATTTTCGGTCCAAGTTAGGGTTTTGAACCTCTTCCGTATTCTATGGCCTCGTGGATTATCCATCACTATTACTAGGGTCTGAGTAGGGTCATTACACGGGTTGTTACTAAGCGGGTTATTACAACTAGGGTCTGTGTCAGGTCATTACAAACTAATCCCCTTAAACAAATTTCGTTCCCAAAATTTTGTCCCGTACTTCATCGTAAGGAAGGTTGAGGATGATTTACTAACATTGTGCCTTCTCGTTCTCCAAAATTGTATGCTTATTTACTTGAGTTGTTCTTTATTGAGGGTGTAGATAAGGCCGGGCCTATATGTTCAGCACTTAGAATGGTTGTTTTGTCATACTAACATCTTAAACTGATTACTACCAAATCTTCAAGGACCATGCTACATAACTGGCTAGCCCCAAAAAGTTCGTATCTCTGTTATATTAGTTAGCCTCTTCCCATTAACTGTTGCTTCTACTTTTGTTGGGTCCACCCAAATTTCTTCTCCAGATACAACATGACCTTAAAACATCACCCGGTCCAACTGGAACTCACACTTACCACGTTTCACATACAGCTTGTGCTTTCTCAAGATCTACAAAAAATCTTCAAATATTTCCTGTGTTCCTCTTCACTCCGAGAATATAACCGAATGTTCTTCATCAACACAGTTACAAATCTGTCTCGAAAGCTTTTGAACTCCCGATCCATCAGGTCCATAAACACAACAGGTACATTTATTAACCCGAAAAGTATCACCACAAATTCATAATGCTCGTAACGAGTCATAGAAGCAGTCTTAGGTATATCTGACTTCCGCACCTTTAATTTATGATGTCATGATCCCACTCTATCTTTGAGAATACGTTGGCTCCAAAACACAACTTACGTCAAGTACGACTTCCACAAGCAATCATCGGTCTCTAAACTAGCCCACCACCGAAATTGATTTCAAACATTCTCCTCTTCTGTCTAGAAAGACTGTCACTCTACCGATAACCAGCTCATTTCCATATTCAAACGTACATGGAAGACTACTTCTCGATTAACTAATGACTATTGACTCGAAATCACGTCACCACTTTGTGTTAGACTACTCTAGCCTTACGACCATTAAGATTGCCACTGCCACTTGAATCTAATGAGTCACTAGGGCTAAACATATCACATAGATTAAACGCTCCCCAAGTATATGCTTACCCATATGAATCCAATCACAACCTCATCACATATTTCTTTCACGTATGTATCATTCGCCTTACAATTCTTTAACTGAAAAGTACTAACTCCTGATTATAAAGTCTCTTATCATTATCACTCAATCTCTTCACACATTTTCTGCCACACAATCAAACTAAGAACCATTTTCGCACTTTAATTATTTCATTTTATCTACATTCTACCAAGACACTCGATTTACTCAGAGCCAATTACAAAAATCATGTCTACAAATTTGTATAGTCTTACTTACGTTTCCCCTCTTCTCATCCAAACACTTATTCCTCCTATATACTCACATTAAGTTTGTACACAACTCCACTAGAAATAATAGAATCATATCGCCCTTCAACTTCTCGTACATAGAGTTTATACGCTCCCACAAGAAAATTTCTTCTCTATACCAGCAACATCTACTCACCAATCTAAACAAACTTGCTCTAATAGGTCACATCACAAAAGTTTTTTAGAAGAAACTTCCTTGCGACTTACTTTGATACCACAAAGGAAACCAAATACCACTCCATAAGAGTTACACAGTCTAGACGCCAAACGAATACAAACTGATACTTTAAGAACCTACCACGTGAACAGCTTGGTTTGTCTAAAATGCGCACTCCACCCCTCAAATAATCTTCAGCATTAATGGGACTCACTGTTTCCACAAACTCCTTGGCACCCAACTCGTTGAATTGTTTAACTAAGAGTTATCGATCTTTGAGGAGATCTTGATAATCCTGATGATGAAATCTGTAATCATATGCTTCAATTTTCTCTCTAGTCTTTTCAAAGGTTGCTCTGTTCCTCTTGGCCTCTACCGTTTGTTCTTGACGCGCTTAGAACATTGGGTTTGAATGTCTCTTCCAATAACTAGATCATTTTCTCAGGCGGTTGGTCATTCTAGGGTAAAATGAACATGATAAAAGATATAGTTGTGGTAATTACCCAGTCGTGTGATCCATTGCGACTTAGTGGTTAATTCTTTATCAGGTTCTAAATGTTCATTATTGTGATCAAGATTCTTCGTTCCTTGTTAGTGAAGGGAAAATTCAGACTCTAACACTTCGGTGGGAAGGTCGGCGTGAATATTGATGTATATAGACGTACCTCATTTGCTAGCTACTAACATTATCATGAGTTCAAGGCTGTTTCTCATTTTTCACTTTCTCACTATTGGTATGAATCTTTTGCTTCTCGATTTATCGATGGGTGAGTCAGCTACGAACTAGTCTGGGGAAGTTTGAATTGTACTATATGGTGGTGTCATGAATCCTTTGGTGGGAGGCTGTTGTTTCTACTCTAGATTGTTGATGGGATAGTCTCATTTGTCGGGACCTTTGAAAAGATATAGTTAATTATTACTGACGATCGTTGTTACTCATAGATTTATGGGGCAAAGTTTTGAAGGTCGACAATCAAAAGCATGCGCGGGGTTAGAACATATTAGGGTAAAATCTAGGTGGTTCAAGGATTGGTTAGATGAGGTTAAACGGTCACGGTTAAGGAAATTACCGTTGACACAATTTGAGTGGTCATTTGGAGTTCAGTTGTAGGTGAAACAAGAGGAGGACAATGAACAATACTTTAAACAAGTGTCCCCGGAACTAATACAGTACAATTAGATTTTGATAAAAGAAATGTTAAGCAAAAGGGGAAGCAAAACTAGATATTTTTCCTCAAGTTACGTCGGCCTAACGTACTTCCATTTAAGCATGCAAGTCGACTTTTCAGGTTGGGATTTCAAGAGTAAACAAAAAAAAATCACGAAATCACTACACGAAGGTGTGGTATTAACATCGATAGAATTGTATGAGGGTAAAAGACTTTACTAATGTCGAACATTCGAAACCGGTGTTAGTAGGAAGGAGGACATGCAAAGGGGTTCAATCGGGTACGAGAGTTGCCATAAAGGCTTAAGAAGAGAACTCACAGGGATAGAGTTGCGAGGTTCTAACAGTGGCTTTCGTAAAAGTCAGGCTAGCTCGGGTGTTTCACCTTCTAGGGGTTCATTAACTTGTCGACGGTTCAGTTGTCTATCAGCCATCCTAGGATAAAAGAGTGTTGGGTTTTGGGGGTTGTTTCACTTGTTTATTGTTTTCATGATTTAAGATTTTGTGGAACTTAATTTGGGATTATGAGATAGCTTATGAAGAATTCAACAACAAATATTTGCATTTCATTCTAATCACTTAACCGGTGTAAAGTTTTCAAAAGTTCATAGAACGCATGTACAACATCTAACAAAGGAAAAGATATAACGCCCAAGGCACTAAGGCCTAGACGAACAGATGCGGATAGAAGTAGCGAATAACCGAGTCACGCTCCCAGTTGCCTCATAGATACTATAGCAGTGCCACTGCACTTCCACATGCCAAAATCCCTTCGACCCCATGCGAGTCCTGTTGATTATGGCAACTGGTGTCTCTTGGTACGTTTCTGGATTGGTGAAGTCGATTGTCGGGTTGCGCGGGTTGATGATTCCTCTCCTATCCCTTGGTTTATGTGTCTGCATCCATTTTGCTTCCATTATATCCCCTTTATATCTATGTTTTGAAGCATGAAAATTTGTGATAACATAATCTTTTATTCAAATGCCATGATATTTTTAAATATTCTATCTGTACCTTTTGAAAATCATGTGGTTGTGACATAAATATTTTGACAAATGTTATCGATATTATGAGATGCTGTTTCAAAGCACCAAGTTATAAGGGTTTTTAGCCCTTTATATGCTGTTAGGGGAGGTTGCCCAACAATGGGTGTTGTTTGCCCCTATGGGGGAGGTTTTTCGTCGAGCATAGTTTTTGCCTTAAAGGCTTTGCGGGCTAAGTCCCAAACAGCACATAATACCACTCGTGCTTGGTGGAGAGTGGCTCTCATTTCCATCACGTTGCTATATGTGTATTGAGAATTGAGGTTATGGTACTGTCGAAACTCTCGATCGTGAGGTGGACGACTACTTGGTAACTGTTGGGTATGAGTTGTGAATGAGACATGATTATTTTGACTTGTGGCGATTATGCCAAAAATTTTATTTTTGAGTACAAGACAGTGAAATCCACGATTGTTGGCTGCTGAGTCTAAAGTGATTTTTTTACAAAGATTGAGAAAATTCTTCATATGCTATGAGATTTTGTTATATTTTACATCTCTAATAAAAAGTTTGAAAATTTTCTATTCCTAAATGAAATGACTATTTTTTATTTGTTCATTATAATACTAAATGCACTTTTCTATAACCTTTGTGGTTACAGATAGCAGGGATGGCTAGAGTTGATCCACCATAGTTATTGGGTCGATAAACTCAGGCTTGGAGTCAAGTGTCTTTTTACTTAAATCTTTAGTCATCAAGACCTGAAGTGCAAAGTTTTTGTTAAGTATATATTCTAGTTTAAATGTATGGAAAAACGTATTCGTGATATGTACAACTTCTTTTGATCCTATGAACAGATAATTACAGTTTGACTGATACAATTATTCTTTGACTGTGTTTATATCACTTTGAGTTTCGGCCATGGAGAAAGGGTGTGACATTTTGGTATCAGAGCTCTAGGTTTTACATTCTGTTGACTTATCAGAGTTTGGTCTATGGTGGATCGTAGGATAGGTGCGTCTTCTTGAGTTTTGGCAAAGGCCTTAGGATATCACTCCCATGTCTTTGAACGTCTGTTTGACTGGCTTTGAAGTCCATTTCGAAAATGTGTTCTGCAGGTGTAGGTTCCTAATTGAAAATCTAAGTATGTTGTTAGATTGGGGAGATAACCTTTGATTTTTCCAATTTAGTTGCCTTTTCCTTCTATATGAGATGGGTTAGACTCTAATGTCAAATCCTAAATTTATTCCTTTCTTGTAATAAGATAAACTATGAAATGTTTAGAAGGGGCATTGTTGATTCCTAATGAAGTACAATACGAAGCATCTTCCCAAATGGGACTATTACAACCTGACCCAACTACGAGAATGCTAGAAGTAATAGGAAGGCTAACGGAGCAAAATACAAGTTAGATCGCTATCCAAGCAGAGAGGATGGCAAACTCCATGATCAAACAGTTTAAGAACTTAGGTTATAAAAAATTCATAGGAACCCTTAAACCCATAGAAGCAGAAAATTAGCTAAAGAATATAGTACGCATCTTAGACAGGCTATGAGTACCTAAGGATGAACGAGTTGACCTTATAGCCTTCATGTTTAGAGGAGTGGCATACCATTTGTGGAAAGCTACAGAAAGGTTATTAAAGATGCCGGTACCATGAGTCGAACCCCCTATACCCCAAAAGATTTTTTAGAGTCAGTTTGAGAAGGCGTTTGATGAACAATACAAGATTGTAAGATATAAATATGAAAAGGAACAAGAATTCATCGACTTGGAACAAGGAAGAATGAGTATGGCCGAATATGAGATGAAGTTGACAGAGTTATCTCGGTATTTCATACAACTGATACCTGACGAGCAAACGAAGTGTAGGAGATTTCAGAAAGGACTGAGCTTCCCAATAAAGACCAGGCTGACTGTCCTTAAAATCAGTGGTTATATAAGTTTGGTAAACAAGGCTCGAATGATAGAGAAAGACGTCAAAGAAGGTGAAGGGTGGCGAGAGGATTTTAAGAAATGCAAATTTAGTAGTATCTCAATAAAAAACACACGAGGATCTAATGCTAGAAGCAATAACTGAAGACCACCGGCTTTTCAAAGATGAAGTTATCGGTCAACTGCTAAAAATATCAGATTCAGAGGTAATCAATCGCGTAAAGGATTATCTAAGGGCATGAAAAACCCAATGGCGAATAGCTATTTCCAGTGTGGTGCAGTTGATCATTTTAAGAAGGACTATCTAAAACTCAACCAAGGAGTCATTTGCTATTACTGCGATGAACCAGGACATATAGCTACTAAGTATGGATAATTGAGAATATCAGCACAGTGATCTGTTGGAAGTAAAAGAATGGAGAATGATGGACTGACGAGGAATGCACATAATAAAGGGAAGGGACCAATGGAGTCGCTAAGAATTCCAAGAAGGGTGTTTGCAATTACTCGTCAAGATGCACGGGCTACCCCCGATGTGGTGACAGGTACACTTATAGCCTTCAATAGAGATGCTTACGTTTTGATAGACCCTAGATCTACATATTCATTCGTATCACCCACATTCATAAAACAAGTTGGTGTTGTAGAAATGAAACATCTTGATTGCATAATGACAATTGCTACCCCAGTAGGCGAAGAAGTGATAGTCAGAAGTGTGTACAAAAATTGTTTGTTGAAGATAGAAAACAAAGATATGGTGGTAGACTTGATGCCTTTAAGCATGATAAATTTTGACTTAATTCTTGGAATGGACTAGCTGTCCTCCTATCACGCGTCACTAGACTATTTTGAGAAGAAAGTAACATTTAGAATTCCCGGAGAAGTGGAATTTATATTTCAAGGGGATAAGAGTAGGCAGCCTATTCGTATTATATCAGCCATCAAGGCTTCAAAGTTATTAGATAAAGGATACCATAGATTTTTGGCACATGCGTCAGACACAGAGATAAAAAGGAAGGAACTTTTAGGAGTACCAGTCGTTTGTGAGTCCCAAATATATTCTCAGAAGATCTACCTTGAGTACGCCTAGAACGAGAAGTGGAGTTTATCATTGATTTATACCTAGGTACAACACCCATATCTATTCCTCCCTATATAATGTCACCTGCTGAGTTGGGAGAGTTGAAGGAGCAATTACAAGAATTGTTGGATAAATGGTTTATTAAACCTAGTTCCTCACCTTGGGAAGCACCCTTGTTATTTGTTAAGAAGAAGGATGGGACATTAAAGATGTGTATTGACTACCGACAGTTGAATAGAGTAACTGTTAAGAACAAGTATCCCTTGCCCAGGATAGATGATCTTTTTGATCAGTTACAAGAAGTAAAAGTGTTATCGAAGATCGACCTGAGGTCAGGATATCACCAGTTAAAGGTAAAGGAGTCAGACATACCTAAAACTATTTTTAGAACTCGCTATGGTCATTATGAGTTTGTAGTAATGCCTTTCGGGTTGACTAATGCGCTCGCAGTATTTATGGACTTGATGAATCGGGTGTTTAAGTAGTTTCTAGATAAATTTGTGATTGTATTCATTGATGGCATCCTGATATATTCACAAAATAAGGAATAACACATGGAACATTTAAAAATTTCTTTACAACTCTTAAGAGACCACAAACCGTATGCAACGTTCTCTAAGTGTGAATTTTGGTTGGACCGAGTGGTGTTCTTAGGTCATGTCATATCTAGGGAAGAAATCCAAGTAGATCCGGCAAAGGTTGAGGCTATAGTAAATTGGGCGAGACCAACCAACGTAAAAGAGATATGTAGCTTTTTGGGTTTAGCTGGTTATTATCGGATATATATTCGAGACTTTCTTTAATCGCAAAACCCTTAACTTGGTTAACCTAAAAGAATACGATGTTTGAATGGTTTGACCAATGTGAACGCAATTTTCAAGAACTAAAGTCTAAGTTTGTGTCAGGCACTGTACTCACCCTCTCATCAGGCAGTGATAATTTTGTAGTCTATAGTGATGCGTCACACTAAGGGTTAGGCTGTGTTTTGATGCAAGATGGGAAAGTAATCGCATAAGCATCTAGACAGTTAAAGCCTCATGAGAGGAATTATCTTACCCATGATCTGGAATTGGCTGCAATTATTTTCGTACTCAAAATATAGAAACATTACTTATACGGGGTCACATGTGAGATATTCACCGACTATCAGAGTTTAAAGTATGTCTTCACCCAAAAAGAGTTGAACTTAAGACAGAAAAGGTGGATGGAACTAATTAATGATTATAATTGTACAATTCACTACATCTGGAAAAGGCCAACGTGGTAGCAGATGCCCTATGTCGGAAGTCATTAGGAAGTATAGTGCACCTTCGGGTAGTACAGAATAATGCATTTTCTGAAATACGATCGTTCGGAATCACCCTTGCAATAGGAAAAGATGGGGGCTTATTAGCAACTCTTAGGGTAAGGTCGACCTTGTTAGACTAGATTTGAGCAATCTAGTTAGTAGACAATCAAGTGGATAATATAAGAGCAGAGAAAATTGCTAAAGGAAAAACGGAGTTCGAGGTTCGGGATGATGTCTTATGGTTTGGACGCCGACTATATGTACCTAACAATGAAGAATTAAGGAGGCAAATTCTAGATGAAGCTTATAATTCAGCATACACGATGCACCCTGGAAGTACAAAAATGTATAGAGATCTAAGAAAAAGATACTGGTGGAGTGGGATGAAGAAAAATGTGGCAGACTTTGTGGTAAGATGTTTGGTATGCCAACAGGTTAAAATTGAACAACAGAAGCTGGTAGAATTATTACAACCCTTATCTGTATCTGAGTGGAAGTGGGAACACATCACCATAGATTTCGTGGTTGGGTTACCACGATCACTGAAGGAAAATGACGCTATATGGGTAATTGTGAATAGATTGACGAAGTCAGCACACTATTTATCAGTAAAAATGATGTTTCCTATGAATCGGTTCGCACAACTTTCTATTGATGAAATTGTTCGTTTGCATAATGTACCAGTCTCCATAGTATTCGATAGGGATTCGCGTTTTACATTCAGATTTTTGCCAAGTCTACAAGAGGCACTGGGGACTACGTTAAAGTCTAGTACGGCCTTTCACCTGCAAACTGATGGCCAATCAGAAAGAACAATTCAGACCTTGAATGATATGCTTAGAGTCTGTGTGCTGGACTTTGTCGAAAACTGGGAAGAACATTTGTCATTGATTGAATTCGTGCATAATAATAGTTTCCAGCCGACCATAGGAATGGCCTCTTACGAAGCATTGTACGGCAGGAAATGTCGGAGTCCAATCTATTAGGAGGAAGTCGGAGAAAGAAAGCTACTTGGACCTGAAATAGTGCAAATCACCACCGACAAGATAAAATTGATACGCAAAAGATTGAAGCAATCTCAGGATCGACAGAAAAGTTATGCGGATAATCGAATGCGCGACCTGAAATTTGAAGTTGGAGATTACGTATTCTTAAAAATATCGCCATGGAAAGGAGTCATGAGATTCAAGAAGAAAGGAAAGTTGAGTTCCCATTACATTAGACCATATGAGATCATTAAAAGAATTGAAAACACAACATATCAATTGGCCCTACCTCCAGAGTTGTCAGGATTACACGACGTATTCCATGTGTCGATGTTAAAAAAATACATGCCAGATTCTTCTCATGTGCTAACAGTACAACCAGTCAACTTAAAGCCCGACTTTATGCATGAAGAGGAGCCAGTACAAATACTAGACAGAAAAGAACAAGTTCTGCGAAATAAAGTCATTCATTTGGTAAAAGTATTGTGGCAGAGCCATTCAATGAAAGAAACTACCTGGAAACAAAAAGAGGATATGTGAAAAAAATATCTATACCTTTTTGAGTAAAAATGTTCGTAAACTTCGAGAACGAAATTTCTTAAAGAGAGGTAGATTGTAATAACCCATATCTTAGCAATAAGATACGTGGCAACTATATTTTTTTGTCATAGTTAGTTAAACCCCTAGGATTAATATAATATTTGAAGAATTATTATTAAAATTAATAAATAATAATATATTAGTAGAAAATCTTTAAATAAATATCCTAACAAAACCTTATACTTAATTTCAAGATTTAATCCCAAAAACTTATATCAAATTAAATTTTTGATAATCAAAAATTAAGATAAAAATTTATCATAGAGTTAGTATTATCCATGCAGTATGCTACCCGTCCCTAGATCTCCCCTACCGAGTTACCCGTTTAGGCTTGTGCACACAGAAGCAATTAGCTAAGAAAGACTTATAAAAAAATAAGAAAGGAGGCTCCTGAGAAGAAATTCTCAACAGAAGCAATTAAGCTTCAACGCAACAGTAGTTTCAGAAACAGAAGAAGCTGAGAGCTTCATGTTGCCTGAAGCTTTGAACAGAAGCTCGCGACGCCAGCGCACAGCACCAGCCGTGCCTCCCACCGTTCACTGCCGCGCCAGCTCCGACGCGTCCAACGCCGCCCCTTGCTCCGGCGACCAACCGGACTTTCCCCTACTTCTCTCTCTCTCTGTTATTCTCTCCCTCTCCCTCACTGTAATTACTCCCTCTCTCTCTCCTCTGTCAGCTCTCTTTCCTCAATTAATATATATATATATATATATATATACATACATATCTCTATCACGCAGCAATACCGCCACCACTCACTGCTATTGGTGACCACTACCCTCTTCACGCGCTAATGCCACTAATACCACTAATGAACGGCTCTAATAGTTGCTACATTACTTCGGAAAATATATAAATAAAAAAATTATTATTTAACAAATATTTATTAAAAAATATTTTTTTAATTTTTTTTAACTTATCAAAAAAATGAACCGATCAATTGAGTACGTACCACTCGTTGAATAGGTCATTTAATTTTTTTTTATTTTAATTAATTTGAAGGTTAAGTCTTTGATTTCTAGATGATTTAAAATATGATTATTTTTTTCATCAATAAGAAGCACCGAATAACTACCTATAAGAAACATACGCTGAAGGATGTTGGGCTCAGTTCGTTGCTAGTATATTGTTTAATTACTTGTTTATCTTTATGAATATTTATAAATTAATTTAATTAAAAGTTGAAGTAATTAAGTTTTTCAGAAAATAAAATAAAACTTTTATAATTAAGGGCTAGTGATTATGTTTAGAAAATAGATAGCTAAAATGAGGATGTTGGGATTGATGAGTATACAATAAAAAATAAAATAAGTAATCAAGTTCTAAATTAAGAATTTAAGATAAACCTTATATAAAAATTACTAAAAAGAATAAGTCAAAGTATAAAAATTTTTTTATTAAATTTTAATATTCAGACTACAACTAAGATATGAATTCTTTTTGACGTTCGGAAGCTAAATATAAACAATAAACGTTGATTAACTAAACAAGCTAAATAAATTATAGAATTTTAGCTAAATTTTATTTTTACTTGGAAATTTTAAATCATAAATAACTTCAATTGTCGAAAATTTTAAAATTTTGTAAAAAGTAAGTGTCCTAGGCTTATGTAGAGATTTGATTTCCTGCTAGGCACGAAGAATTTGTCACCAGAAGATTAGGATTTGGGATCGAAAACGAGGAGATAGTTTTGTCACTCATAAGACGAGTTGAGAGTGCTTAAGTATTATTTTGAACAGAAATACATGAGTTATACTTTAAATTTGCTTTATATATATGTTTTGAAGCATGAAAATTTGTGATAACATGATATTTTATTCAAATGCCATAATATTTCTAAATATGCTATCTGTACCTTTTGAAAAACATGTGGTTGTGATATAAATGTTTTGGCAAATGTCATCGATATTATGAGATGTTGTTCCAAAGTATCAAGTTACAAGGGTTTTCAGCCCTTTATATACTGTTAGGAGAGGTTGCCCAACAATGGGTGTTGTTTGTCTCTATAGGGGAGTTTTCCAGTTGAACGGGGATTTTGCCTTCAAAGTTTTGCAGGCTAAGACCCAGATAGTACATATCACTCGTGTTTGGTGGAGAGTTTCCCTTATTTCCATCACGTTGCTATCCGTGCATTGAGAATTGAGGTTACGGTACCATCGGAACTCCTGGTCATGAGGCAGACAACTACTTGGTCACTGTTGGGTATGAGTTGGTCACTGTTGGGTATGAGTTGTGAATGAGATACGATTATTTTGACTTGTGGAGATTATACCGAAAACTTTATTTTTGAGTACGAGATAGTGAAATCCATGATTGTTGGTTGATGAGAAAATTCTTCATATGTAATGAGATTTTGTTAAATTTTACATCTCTGATAAAAAGTTTGAAATTTTCCTATTCCTAAATGAAATGACTATTTTCTATCTTATTCATTATAGTACTAAATGCACTCTTCTGTAACCTTTGTGGTTACAGATAGTATGAATGGTTAGAGTTGGTCCACCACAGTTATTGGGTCTCTAAACTCAGGCTCGCAGGCAAGTGTTTTTTTACTTAAATCTTTTGTCACGCTCCAAAATTCCAAGGTCACGTAAAAATCCACCAAACAACAATTTTTATGAAAATACTGGTTTTCATATATTCAAACCGCCTGTTGAAACCAAGAGGATACTCTACAAAAGATATTTCTCATAAACAAAGGCATACAGTTCCAACATGCATATAGTATATCGCCTAACAGCATGCAAAACTTACCTTCAGGAACATGCATACCAAAAAGAAAAGCTATAAAAGTCTTTTGCCACCGCGGGCACCACCTGAGCTACATCTCATCCACATCATCACTTGAAAATTGTTTTATAGAAAATCTCACCCGTGAGTCGAAACCCAATAGAAACAGACTATAAAACTGTAAAGCAGGTAGGATATGCAATCATATAGTGGGAGCTAACTCAACCACAAATCCAAAACAAGTTTTCTATCGAAAAACCCAAGTTTCCCATCAGACCACACAAGTCTTCCCAAAATGGTCTTATTAACATAAAATCCCGTTTTCATTCTTGAAACCATGTGTTGCAAATAATGCAAATAATCAACCACAGTTAAGGAAAAATAGTAACCAAAAATATTGTTCCCTCACAGAATGTATTATCGTGGAAAAAGAAGAAGAATCAGATCCTATGTACCGACTCCATCACAAATGGACAGAGGTAACAACTATAGACTCCTATCCATTACTCTAGACCCCAGCCGTTCAAGACTTGCTAGGTAATGACAAGTTCTATATAGAGCACCACGACGTAAATGTTGACTTTACGGGCGACAACCTGAGGAATAAAAGCACCCAACCGACCTTCTTTATGGGAATTATCTTGAAGGATAACAAAGGTACCTACTCTGCGCACGTTTTTAGACTTTTATCGATGGCAACTCGTGCCAAATACCCGTCATCCCGGTACATCTAGATAATTTTCTAAAAATCGAACCATAGCTCAACTACGAAAATATTTTACAAATATACATTATACATGTATATACAAATCCATCCATCAACATGGAGATCAATAAAACATTTTCAAAATATTTTTCTCTATTTTCAACAAAACATTTCAAAACTGAGATTTAACCCCAAAGGCGAGCTCGAAACCTTCAAAACATGATTTGTCGAGATTTTTATAAAAAAGCATCATTTTCTATCGTTTTTAAGAACACCATTTGAAAATCATAAAATCACACGTCATACGATGTAATAAACCAAGAAAGAAAAATACTTTTTACCCGAAAAACCAAGGTCTAAACATAAATATGGAATTTCATGCATTTTTTACCAATGAAAAAGCCTATAATTACATATAACACCCTAATACAGCAATAAGGTCTAGAATCTTACCTCGGCGAGTCGAAACTCAAAGCCTCAAAATCCGAACCACGTCGAAACAAGAATCTGATCGGTCGAGCACAAAGCTAGCAGCGTGAATAGCAGGGATCCACAAGCTGATCGTCGAAAACTAGGCTCAAGCAACTCAAAAATGTAGAGAGAAGGCAGACGAAAAGAAGAAATAAGCTTTTTCCAAAACGTTCCAGCCCACTGGAATACCTATAGGCTCGCAAAAAGATAATTCAGTCGACTGAAGCTCCTCAAAAAATGCACCACCACCCAGTTCAGTCGACTGAACTTAAGAAAAACAGTTCAGTCGACCGAACATACTAGTCCAGTCGACCGAACCCCTGTGCCACCGCCTACTATTTTGGTCTCAGTTTTTCAGTTCTAAGACCAACCAAACAAGCCTAAACGAGGTCCGAGAAAGCGTAAAACACATCTATACATGTTGTTCTAGGACTCCAAAACATAAAGCATGCATTGATGATATTGTAGACACCCCAACTTGATCCCGCCTAATCTTAGGCGAATCCGATGATAAAAACAGGTGGATTTGTGCCTCCGTACGATCCTCAGGAAGTGATCCAGTCTCGCTATTTGAATTCGGAACCTTTAAACCAATTAAATTTTGTCGAATCATCGAATCTTGTTGCCCAAGTAAGGCGACCGCCAACTCTCAAGATGGCGCCCGCCAAAGAACTTTGTAGAAACCCTAACCAAAAGTGGTGACCGCCACCTTTCATCATGGCCACCGCCAACTTTCATTGTGGCGACCGCTATAGAACTTTGTGGAACCTTTCAAAAACATGGAGACCGCCAACTTTCATAGTGGCGACTGCCAACTCCAAATGGCCTAACGTGTCCCAAAACGTGGCAACACATCATTGGTTGAAAAATTCTACAAATACCGTTTTCCATACATTTTCAGTACGAATTTTGAGTGAGAGAGACTCTATCGATATATCGAGCAATCCTAACCTCTGACGTCGAAATCCTGCGTAACCTCCGGCTGACGTTGAAGTATTTCTTGGATCACCACCGAGGATTAGCCCATCGAAGCACATTTTCGACTTGAGAATTCCAAAATTCAGGTACCTTGTTTGGATCCCCGGCCCTTCTAGCTCCACTTTGTACCTCTTTGGAGTGGCTAGGTTATTTTGATCATTTCATTCCAATTATGTTCTTACATTGCTCATCGTTGCTTTAGTTATGCTTGAATTCAAATTTTAGCTTATTTGTTTATTGGCTTGCTTATATTAGTATTTAAACTCATTAAATGGTGCTAACATACTTTAGCAATTACAACTTAACAATGTTATTAATTGTTATAATAATGTACCCACATTTATGTGAATGTGGTAACTAATACTATATTTCACTTTTAAGTCAAATAGTTGTTTTAATCTTGCTAGTATTAGTTTAATTTTCTTTAATTAGCATTTATTTTTATTTTATTTTATTTTCTAGTAATCTTAATTTAATGCATTTTTCTTTTAAACAAGCAACCTTCAACAGTTGGGTAATGGTCAGCAAACACAAAAATAGCCGCGAAGAATTTTCACTTCTCTCGACATCCCGTTATCCACTGCTCTAAACCATATGGTAGAGAAAGGACTCATCAAGGTACTAGATCCTATGCCAGTGCCCGACCCGCTTCCCCCGAGATACAATGCCTCTCAATATTGCGCCTTTCATCAGGGTCACGAGCATTTAACTGATAAATGTATGAGGCTCCAACATGAGATTGAGAATCTCATTGACAACAAAGTGATCCCTCCTCCATCAGCCATCCCAAAGCCGAACGTCACAACCAACCCATTGCCAAATCATGCCAGGCAGGCTGGGGTAAATTACATATCTTTAAGGCAATCAGAGGACCCGAGTCAGCACATCTACTCATCACACCTATCCCACGCTCATATTTTAATAACTGAGAACCAAATAGTATGCTCATTCATGATGATTAGAGGCAGCCAAGACAGGATGGAAGAATGGAATGATGATGCTTGGGAACAGTATCGACCGATGATCCAAATCTACCAACAAGAGGAGGAGCGCAATGAAGAGGATGACTGGCTATTAGAGAACCCGACTCGACCTTATGGGTTTGGCCATGTACTTGATGGAATCACCCTTCCCCGACTTTTTGAGAAGGAAGTACATGTTGACGACATGCAATCCTATTGGTTAGTTAGGATTGTGTTGAAATCTAATGGGACCGATTGGATTGATTTTTGGGCCGCTCAGGAGCAACGGGTAAACTTTATCGAAGAGGACATCTGGGAGAAGGTTGACAATACATGGACTATCGAAGATGATGAGAAAAGAAGGAAAAGGGCAGCCGTTAGTGACCTAAGTGATTTGTGGGCATTCGAAGGCCCTCCGCACGTAAACGAAGTAAGACAGATTGATAATGTGATGCCGGGATTATGGGATCCCGAAGACGGCGTGGAACACCTAACCAGAAGTGGACGACACTTTAAGCCAACTCAGTTAGAGAGAGGACAGCTAGGTGGAAAGGGGAAAGAGACAAAGCAAGAGAAGGAGGACGATGCTGTACTGAGACAGTTAAAAAAGACGTAGGCTAACATCAGTATCTTGGGCTTATTGATGGCGTCGCACAAGTACGGACACGCTATTTTAAAAGTGTTAAAAAATGCCAGTGTCTCGATAGATACAACCTCTGAGCAGATTATTAGGCTTATTCTTCTAGCCGCCGAACCAAAAGTCATTTTATTTTCTAATAAGGATTTGCTCGCTGAAGGAAAAAGTCACAACAAGCCGCTTCATATCACCGTCAAGTGCCTAGAAAAATGGGTCCCGGTTACCCTCATTGATAATGAGTCTACCTTGAACGTTTTCCCATTGAGAACAGCCGTCTGCTTAGGGATGCGGCCGGAACAGTTCACTCCATGCAATCAAGGGGAGCGAGCTTATGACAACACAAGAAGGGATGTACTAGGACTTGTGTCATTCGCCGTTTCAGTAGGACCTTTGGAGACATCAATCGAGTTTCATGTTCTAGATGTGCCGGCCTCCTTCAATCTACTGCTGGGCAGGCCGTGGCTGCATGACCCAAATGTCTAGGCGGTACCGTCTACCCTTCATCAAAAACTAAAATTGATAAAGAACGGAATAGTTTTTACCATTTATGGAGAGGACAGTATTCACCCTCCAAAAGGAGGAGAGGGCACAACTTTGCTAGAAGTTCAACATAGTGAAGATGATGTGTTACTCAGTGGTTTTCAGTTCGATGAAGCACAGGTTGTTCAGACGCTGATGAATGAAGAAGAATGGTATGTCAACCCACAAGCTTTAATGATGATGAGGAAAATGTCCTTCTTCCCTGGCATGGGATTAGGATGTAAGCAGCAGGAAATCCCAGAACCCATTCAGGTATTACCGACTTCACACCATTTTGGTCTTGGGTATAAACCAATGGAAGAAGATCTGGAAGGGCCTAGAAGGGGGCAACAGTTTAATTATTCCGGGATACTCAATGGATACTTCGTTAAGGAAGGAGAAGATTTTTTGTATTATGGCTTTCCAGAGCCGTGGATCGACGAAGAAACCAATCAAAAGTTGTCAGGGTTGAGATCTTTTTCAGCCATCAGTTGTCTGACACGAAAGAAGAGGATACAATGGAAGGAGAGAAGGAAGAAAAGAAGATTCAGGAAGAGGATTGAGCTGAAAAGCTTGATGGTACTGATCTGGGAGTGCTGTTCAATGAGAATATGACTCAGCTGCATATAACTGAATCGAACTATTTCATGATGGACTTCAGCGCACCGGCATATTGTACCAAGCTCATCGTCGACGCGGCCACAAAGGAAGTAAAGAATTGGTCCATCGAGTCTTCTAATGTGTAAGTCGTCTATTCTGAATCCAAGTTTGAGTTGGAGTCTGTAATTGAGGGCACGTCTGTTGGTGCTCCTCTTCTTGCATTTACCGTCAAGTTTCTAATCCCTTTTGTTTCTAACAAAATGAATAAGATTTTCGATTACTCTGCTTTGTTTGATTTATTTCATAAGCCTTCCGACGATTTTGAATTCGACGGAAATATTCTCAAAAAAATAAAACTTTTAATAAAAGGAGAAGAAAAAGTGCGTGCCCAACCAATAATTAAAGAAACTTTGTCAATAAATCTAGGTAATAAAAATAAACCGCAAAATGTTCAAATTGGTTCTTCATTATCTTTAGTTTAACAAGAACAATTAATAACTTTATTAAAAGAATTCAAAGATGTATTTGCATGGTCTTACGGAGATACGCTTGGAATTGATCCTGATATTGTCCAACACCACATCCCTCTATACCCTGATACTAAACCGGTCAAACAAAAATTAAGACGGATCCGACCAGAATGGGCTTTGAAGATCAAGGAAAAGGTTGATAAACAGATCAACGCTGGGTTCCTAATGGTAACTGCGTATCCAAAATGGGTAGCCAATATAGTGGAAGTTTTAAAGAAGGATGGTCGTATTCGAGTCTGCGTGGATTTTTGAGACCTCAATAAGGCCAGCCCGAAAGACGATTTTCCACTACCGCACATCGACGTCCTAGTAGATAGTACAGCGGGGCACGCCTTGCTGTCTTCATGGATGGCTTCTCCGGGTACAACTAGATTCTGATGGATCCCAAAGACAGAGAAAATACGACATTCACCACGCCTTGGGGCACCTATTGTTATCGTGTTATGCTGTTTGGCTTAAAAAATACCGAGACAACCTATCAAAGGGCTACTACTACCTTATTGCACGACATGATACATAAGCAGGTCGAAGTGTACGTGGACGATATGATAGTCAAATTTAAGGATCGAGAAGGCTACATCACAGCTCTGTAAAAATTCTTTGAAAGGATTCGAAAGTATAAGTGCGGCTCAACCCGCAGAAATGTGCATTTGGAGTCACTGTTGAAAAAATGCTTGGGTTCATGATCACTCAACGGGGTATCGAGGTGGATCCTTTGAAGATCAAGAAAATTTTGGAAATGCCTCCTCTGAGGATTGAGTGAGAAGTTAGGGGTTTTTTTGGGTAAGATACAGTTTATCAGCAGATTCATTGCAAAGTTGACAACTACCTGTGAGCCGCTCTTTCGTCTGCTGAAAAAAGGAGTCAAATTCGAGTGGGATCAGAAATGCCAAGATGCCTTTGATGCTGTACGTCAATACCTACAGAACCTACCTGTTCTAGTTTCTCCCGAACCTGATAGGCCACTGATCCTCTATTTGTCAGTGATCGATTCAGCTATGGGATGTATGTTGGTACAAGAAGGTGAAATTGGAATTAAAAAGGCCGTCTACTACTTAAGCAAGAAGATGACCGAGTCAAAAATACGATACACGCCGCTGGAGAAGACATGTTGGGCCTTGGTTTGGGCTTCTAAAAAATTATGGCATTATATGCTGTCTTTCACAGTGAACATCATCTCCCGGATGGATCCATTGAAGTATCTGTTCGAAAAGTCGGCACTGACAGGAAGGCTGGCTCGATGGTTGCTGCTATTATCAAAGTTTGATCTAAAGTACGTCACCTGAAAGTCAGTCAAAGGTAGGGCAGTGGCAGAATTCTTGGCCAATCGACCAATTGAAGGAGGTGAAGACACGGAATTTCAGGTTCCTGACGAACATCTAATGAAAGTTGGGGATGACAAATGGACTCTATATTTTGATGGCGCATTCAATCAATATAGCTACGGAATAGGAGTCCTCCTTGTCACTCCTGACGAATCGCATGTCCCCTTATCATTAAAGCTCAATTTTGAAGTCACCAACAATCAGGTTGAGTGTGAAGCATGTTTAGCCAGATTGGAGGCAGCCTTAGAGCTAGGGGCAAGGAAACTGGAAGTCATTGAAGACTCAACACTAGTGGTTTCACAAGCAAGAGGAGAATGGAAGGTCGGGGACTTAACCTTAATTCTCTATAATCAAGAGCTGGAGAAGCTGATACAGTGTTTTGAATCAGTAATCTTTACCCATGTGCCGAGACTGCAGAACAAGTTCGCCGATGCACTGGCCACCCTAACATCCATGATTGACATACCGCCCGAAGTCCGAATGAGGCCCTTGATAATTGAGCAGAAGAGAAAGCCAGCATATGAGATGACAGCCACAATTGAGGAAAGCACTGACAACCATCCATGGTACTTTAACATTCAGAACTTCATGGAGAAAGGAGAATATCCCAAGTTTGCCAGTAAAGAGAAAAAAAGGGCAATACGACGACTATCTGCACAATTTGTCATTTGTGGTGGTAGATTGTACAAACGAGGACATTCTGGGATCAATAAGTTGTGTGTAAACACTAAGGAAGGTCAAGAACTGATGAAAGAAATACACGCAAGAGTCTGTGGTCCACACATGAGCAGAAATATGTTAGCCAAAAAAATTCTACGACGGTGATACTTTTGGATGACAATGGAAACAAATTGTATTCAGTTTGTGCAGAGATGCCATAAGTGCCAGATTCACGCAAACCTTATGCATGTTCCCCCATGTCAGCTGCATAACCTGACGTCACCATGGTCGTTCTCAGTATGGGGCATTGACATGATTGGCAGAGTAATCCCGAAGGAATCCAATGGACATGAGTTTATCCTGGTGGCCATTGACTATTTCACCAAGTCGGTGGAAGCAGCTTCCTACTCGGTATTGAAGGCCTCCTATGTTGCTAAGTTTATCAAGAAAAACATTATTTGCCGATACGGGGTACCGTATGAAATTATCTCGGATAATGGCTCACATTTCTAAGGAGAGATTCTGGATCTTTTCGAGGAATACCAGATAGTGGCTTATAAGTCCTCGCCATATCGGCCGCAATCCAACAGAACAGTCGAGGCAGTAAACAAGAACATTAAGAAAATCGTATAAAAGACAATCAACTCACACAAAGAATGGCCAGAGCACCTGCCATTCGCACTTTAGGGATACCGAACGTCAATCAGAACCTCAATAGGAACAACGCCATACTCTCTAGTGTATGGGATGGAAGCCGTACACCCCATTGAGGTGGAAATTCCCTCACTAAGAGTAGTGGCCGAGGCCAGTATTCCAGAAGTAGAATGTCAGAGAAACCAAATGGAAGAGTTGCTATTGTTTGATGAGAGAAGGCTGCAGGCTCTGTTTCATGTACAAGGTTATCAAAGGAAGATAGCCTGGGCGTTCAATAAAAAGGTTAAGACTCGGGACCTCAGAGAATGAGATTTGGTCCTCAAGGAAATCAGAGCCCCTATTTTTGACCCAAGATGTAAGTTTAAGCCAAATTGGTCTGGACCGTTTCTCATCAAAACCATCATGACTGGTGGTGCAGTCATTATCATGGACTTGGATGGCAATGCGTTCTCCACTCCAGTTAATCTCGATTAGCTCAAAATGTACTATCCCAGAGATAAAAATAAAGATAAAATAAAAGCTCGCTGAGTTAAAAATTGAAAAGGCAACTCAGGCAAAAGTTAGAGCAGCCCGCAAGGCCGAAAATCTGAAAGGGTAATTTTGCCAAAAGTTAGGGCATTGCAAAAATGAGAGTGTCAATACCCAAGCGAAAATCAAGCTCGAACTACGTTAAAGCCTGATTCCACTTTTAGGATACGTAAGAAACTTCTTTCAAGAAGTCCGGCCACATTCTTTGTTTTAGCCATCTTTGAATCTAAGTAAGACCAATGTAAATTAATTTTTGAATTCTGATAATAAAGTCATTAAAACTATGGATAAATTTAAACCATCTTAAACATCAAGTGGGAGTTTTGTCATTACTTCGATCAGAGTTACAAAGTTTTGAATAAAAAGGAAGGGCACGCAAGTTCCAAACTCTACAAAAAAAAAGTGAAAGCTGTGGAATTTTCAAAATAAAGTAGAGGTTCTCAAATCCTCCTCATTTTCGCTGCTTGTTTCTCCTCTTCTCTATCTTTCTTTTCCCTATCTTGTTTCAACCATGTCTTATATTCAGTAGAAAGCTCAGGGCATTGCACCTCCTGCATCTCCATACGCGAATGAGAAGGCCAGGCATCCTAATACTGTGCTAGAAAAGGAGCTTGCAGTGTAGAAGAAAACAGACGACCTCGAATGTTGGGAGATATGATCTGACTTCACCCGAACTACCGCATGATCCTACGAGGATAGTAGAAAGTAGTCTGACACAGACCAATCAGCAGAACGCCAGGGTAATCCATAGTGGTCAGAGTCATAGCAGGAATCCGCCACCAAGAGCACTGCTAGGTAATGTCTGGACCAGTCAGAGTAGGAAGACACTGTCGCCAAGCTGCCTCAGTGTCACATACCTGATAATGGGGGCGGTAAAGGAAAGCAGCAGCATTGTGCCTATTAGTGGGAGGCTTCTGTACAAGGTTCACCTTCTTCATCAGCCCGATCTGTAGCAAGAGTTAGAACAGCAAGAGAAAGGCTTTGCAGTATAACTGAGAACATGATACAGAGAAAGATGTTAGGCTCACCTAAAGAAGCAAAGGGCTGCCAGCAAAGGTGCTGGTCTCGCCACGATGGACAGCGTCCAAGCCCAGTAGTGTCTCAGCTACAACAAGAGGTACGAAGTCTCTCCCCATCCACATTTGGTCAGCAATGTCAACCAGGACACAACTAACTCGCCCATCAGAAGGGACAAGTAGATGCTATGCAAGGAGGCAGAAGAAAAGTGCATAACGGCGCCGCAGCTGAAAGTCTAGATCGCTGAGGTCACCAGTAGGATGAAACCTCTCAATAAGCCATGGAATGTCAAGACAGTCACCCGAGGTCAGATGAGAAGCCTCCATTTTAGACAGACCGCAGAGTTGCATCACCTGCTGCCGAGTAGAGAGGAAGGGAGTGGGGATAATAACAAAATTCCGCGGAGTCAGGTTCAACATGGAAGCAAATTCCACTATAGTGGGACAGAGTTCTTTAAGACCAAACCGAAAGACATGAGACTATGGATCCCACTGTTGTGCATCAGCCATCAGTAAAGGTTTGTTAATCTTCACAGTCATCAGTAGAAAAGGGCATTAAGACCGAAAGGGGCAAAGTTCAAACGTTCGATATGGGAGAATTCCTCGTAAACCTAGGTTCGTGATTTCTGCATATTCTAATAATCCTAAGTTCTGACGCATCAGGCAAACCTCTATCATTTTGGGTCAACCGTTCTTCACAAAAATAAATAAATAAATAAAATAACAATAATAATAATAATTATGTGTTTTGCCCCTTTTACCCTAATCTTTTAAGATTAATTTTTTAGAAAATTTTGAAAATCTGTCCCAATCATAAAAAAATAATAAATAATAATAATAATAAAATCTTCCCAAAATCTATGAGATTTTCCAAATTTTTATTAAAATTTTTCTCAAAATATTAGGTTTTCTCTTAAAATTTTTATCGAATTTTCTAACATTTTCTTAAAAATTTCAAGGATTTTCTAACAATTTTCTCAAAATTTTTCTCAAATTTTTTAGAATTTTCTTAAAATTTTTTTAAAGGATTTTCTAGCAAATTTCTCAAAATTTTTAACATTTTCTTCAAATTTTTAGGATTTTTAAAGATTTTTCGCATAAATTCTAGGATGTTGTCAAAATTTTTAAAATTTTCTAGCAATTTTCTTAAAATTTTTCTCAAAATTTTTAGGATTTTCTAAAATTTTCTTCAAAATTTATAGGATTTTCTAGCAATTTTCTCAAAATTTTCCTCAAAATTTTTAACATTTTCTTAAAAAAATTTTCAAAATTTTTAGGATTTTCTAAGAGTTT
>JAOTRH010442328.1:0-32543 GCA_034768845.1 Heliamphora exappendiculata
TTGGGAGTTGATGATGGTTTCCGTGGATGGTGTGCTGTGTGGAGGCAGTAGTTGGTGTGGTTGTGAGGTTGGGGTGAGTTGTAGATCCCATATCTTTGAGATAGTTGGCTATTGTCTAGGACGCATGACCTTGTTTGACTATATCTTAGGAATGGTTTGGCTGACCATCTCGTGTACCTGTGTTGATTGTGATCACCGGGTTGTTTCCTGTCCCTTGAGTTGAATTTCGGGTGCAAAATTCCTTTAAGGGGGGTAGAGTTGTGAGACCCTGACCCGTTTTCTTTTTTCGGCGTTTCCAGACGCGCGTTACGTGTTTTCATTTGAGCATGTTTTTACTACTTTTGATGCATGATCGGGCTTAGATATGCATGCGGGCCGTTGTGGCGCGAATTTCAAAAATTCAAAAAAAAGAATATTTTGGAGGCCTATAAATATCTAGAGTTAGATATTTTTGTAAAGATATTTTTGAAAACTCAACTCCTAAATTTTTTCCTTTTTCTCTTTACCTTCTCTCTAAGTTCTCGGGCGCCCGGGCCTCAATTTCTGATGATTAGACTACGGATTCTTGGTATTGGCATCGAGGGCTACGTAACCATCCGGTCAGATTTTGATTCCGACGAAGCTCGGTTTTAGATGTGGTTCAATGCTTCAAGTTTTAACTCATCGAGGTAGGATTCTAGACTCTCATGTCTTATAAGGGTGCTACGTGTAATCGTGTGTGTTTTTAACGGTTAGATTGCTGTAGATGTTTTGGGCTTGTGTATGTTTGTGGGTGTTATATATATGCGAATTGGTAAGTTTAAGTGTGTTTTGAAGCAACATAGTGGGTGTTGGGGAGTTTGGAGGCTTAAAACACCAAGAATAGAAAAATCTGGGTTTTTCTCGGGTGGTAGCTCGCTCGAGTACCCGATGTCCGCTTGAGCGGACTAGCTGCGCATGGCCATTTGGTTTTAATGTTATCTCCCTCGTCCGGACTCAGAATTAGGTCGTTCTTGTACTCAAATGGAAGCCCCGGAAGTCCTCTTTCCAGTGACACCTCTCTTACCTTAAAATTATGTGTAGAGAAAGTTATGATCAAAAGAGTGAATGTGTATCAAGATTTTAAAACCATTTTCACCCGTTTTTGGCCGAATGTTTGGAAAAAGGTTGTTTTTTATCCTTGTTGGCCCTTTTGACCTAATTCCATGTTCCGTGGGGCGTTGCGGTGTTCTTGTAGGCGTTGTGAGTTTGTGTTGGGTGTTAGTGTTTTGGTGGTTGGGTTTTGGTTTCCGATTGGCGTCCTGTGGTATTCAATTGATTAATTTATGGGAATTAGTCAATTCAAATACCTATGGATTCCTTTTGGGGTTCGGTTGGTCGTGTGGTGGTTTTTGGGGTCATGTCGTGACCTCGGGTTGTTGTGTGTGTGTTGGTTCGGGCATAGTTGCGCGGGGGGGTTTGGTTTCGTTTATTAGTTTGAGGTTTTCTCCCAACATTGACAGCTCGAGCGGTGGCCGTGCGCTCGATCGGGTTGGTTGCAGAGTGTTGGGTTGGTTGGTGATCGCTCGAGCGGTGGAGTGGCAGAGATGTATGTTGGTAGGGGACTGCTCGAGCGGTGGTTGTGCACTCGAGCGGGGTTGTGGCAGCGTGCTATGTCAGTTGGGAATCGTTTGAGTGGATGTCGGGTTATATGGCGGGTTGTGTCATGATGTGAAGTTATATATGGCTATGTGCATTTATAACTGGCTTTGTACATTTATAACTCTAGTTTATTTATGTATGGGTTATGTAATGTGATTTACATAGTTTTTCAGTAGCGTTATGTGTACGTGGTTTGTGATACGTAGTGATACTATGTGATTTTATGCTGTTTAATCCTGATTAGGTTATGCATAATTGTATGGAATGAGATGGATGGTTATGTTAGCTCTGGTTGACGGTGATTACGTTAGTGTTACGACCCTTCGGTTAAAGTCCGAGAAGATTATGTTAGGGTTACGACCCTTTGGTTAAAATCTATAAAGAAGCGTTTTATAGGGCTACGGTCCCTCGGTGCAAGCCCGTAAAGAGGTATTCGATAGGGCTACAGTCCATCGGTGAAAATCCAAGAAGATACATGGATTGCATGAATTGCATTATGGGACGGATAGACCACTTTTTAAATTGTTTTAAGAGTCATGTGAATCGTGATCTAAAAACCTTTTTCAACTATTTTCAAGGCTTCTGTGAGTGAGTCAAAATATGGTTTGTATCCTCGCTTTCCCTTGCATGTGAAATTGTTTTCAAGGCTTGAAAGAGAGTCTAAACCTGCACTTCGATTTCCTAGAATGTTTTGTTTATATTGCATGCTTGTCTAGTTTCTGCTGAGCTTTGGCTCACGGTGTGGGATAAAATATTTTTAGGTATCGATTACGCGCGCAGATTCGGGGTTGCTGATTAGGAGCGGAAGAGTTACAGTCTTCCTTTTGTTTCTGTCTGTCATGTATGCTTATTACATGTTTCTTGGCGTTGGAGCCTTCTAATGTAAGCCGGTTGGCGTTTATATACAATGCATGTATGTTTCATTTTGAGAGGGTATTCTCGGGTTAGTTGTTTGTGGGTGTTTCACGTGACCCGGAGTTTAGGGCGTGACAATCTAGTTTAATATGTTAGCTATATTTTCCATGGAGATCACTTTTGGATTTGACTATTAAAAACTTAAGTTTTTGGTCTCATAAAAATATGTGATAGAGAACTTTGTCAGTCACTGAAACACAACAGTGACTTTGGGAAGGGTTTTGACCTATTAAAACTTCATATTTTTTGCTCACTTTTGGTGGACAACAAGACAAATCTGTTATCTACAAGTTTTATGACCTAAGCTCGATTCTCATTCTAACTTAGGGTTTTTGTGTCTACAACTCAGAGTGGTCAAAATCTGACACTCTTTGGTAAAAAGGGTATATCTGGAGTTCTACTCAACGAAATCACTTCAAACAAATTTTGTATGAAAGAGGACTTAAAAAGCTAAGCCTAGACATAAAATCACATTCGGATCATTTTTTTACAATTAGTTATGGTGATTTAAAGTTCGTGGCAGAATGTTGGTACGCCCAGAAAATCAGGCTATCTAGGGTTTCGATAACTTAGCTCATGCTGTGTTTATTTTCAATGTATTTTCTTGTCATGGATGTCATATAGTCGTACATAGCAAAATTCCAGAACTTATTAAAATCATAAAACTCAAAAATACTCATATGCAAGCACATACTACACTCGATCTTATATAGATAGCCCTTAATCTACTCATATGACACTTTTTTGAGTGAGATCTTGTTTCTTATTCTTAGGATTGATTATAGAGATTGATTGAATGTTATTTTATGAGATATTGACAGAAGGTTTGAGGGATTTACTTGTTGTGAAGATCTAATGGTAGAAAATGTGGTAGGACTTGGTTTTGTAGTACCTCATTGGCCCTTCCTAGCTCCTTTTTCCTTCTTTTTTCCTTCTTCTCTCCTTCTTCTCTTGAAAACACTTATAATATTTTTATGGGTCTCTCCCTCACTCTCTCAGCTGAAAAAATCAGGTGTGGGTATCTTAATATGAATTTTTCTCAATCTCCATTGGTTGCATGGAAGGTGGGGGTCTTTTTAAGAATTACATTTTTAGATTTTGGTAGCTAGGGTTTTGACCACGATAGGTTTAGGGAGGAGAAATATGATATTGCATTAATTTTGGGGTTTAAATTGTATTTTGTACCATTTTGTGCAAGAAAATGCATAAAATATTAATTTTATGTATCTTTTAGGTTTGTTATCCTAGTGAAATTTATTATATTAATGTGTTTATAATTAATTTAGTTTTTTCATGAATTATCATAATTTTGATAGCAATTAATTAAATGGGTATAGGCTTTTAAGTCAATTTAAGCTAGTTTGACAATAATTGGCTTTTCAACTTATTTATTGTGTAGAGATTTTAAATAATAGTTTATTTGCTTTTGTTGACCTATATTATTATATTATTATGTATATTACTTGTATAAAAAGTTTTTGGTTATAATAATGTTTAATCTATATAATTTTTTCTCAATTTTAAGCTTAAAAATGCAAAAAGTAACTTTTTTGTGCACAATTCCCTAGGTTGCCAGCCATACAAGGGCATTGTTGTCATTTTTTGTTGTTATTTTGTCTTTTATTATTTAATTGTATATAAATATATGATTTGTGGGTGTTTATGTGTCAAAAATCGTGTTTTAAAGATTTTTTGCTATAGTAGGGGCAAAATGGTTATTTTACCCTAATTATGAGAATTTTTGATTTTTAATTTTATATTTTATGTTATTTACTTAATTTAGGCTGTCATGAGAATTTTCTGAGTATTAGGGTTTTGCCTATGAGTATTTGATTTTTTTAGGATTTCTTGGCCGAATTAGGATTTCGGGTTAAGTTAGGGTTTCTATCCTTCTAGTGATCTAAGATTTTGTCAACTAATCGTCGCTGATAGTAGGGTTTAGGTTAGATCGCTACACAGGTAGTTACAGTCTGGGTTGTTATAACTAAGGTCTGGGCTGGGTTGTTACAATCTACCCCCCTTAAAATAAATTTTGTCCTCGGAATTTCATGCGAATGGTTGTGGATGGTTACTTGCTCCTTTCCACTTCAAAGTTCTGTTCTTATTTACTGGATTCATTCTTTATTGAGGATATGGATGAGGTTGGGCTTATACATTTTTCACTTTGAGCGATTTTTGTTTTGTCTCACTAACATCTTAGACCGATAACTACACAATTCTCAAAGCTCACGTTGCATAATCGTGGCACAGAAGTTGTTTGACTAGAGACAACCTAAAAGCCTTTGTCCCTTCAAGTGTATCCTTTCCCGGGATGATGCAACAAGTTTAACTAACGTATATCTTAGAGTTCGCGAATTTGGGCGTACCTTTGATCATTAACGAATGCTCCTTTTTCTCTTGTGGAAGCGAGTCTTTTGTCCACTGATTCTCTTGTTGGTCAAGCTGTATCATCCTTTCCAGACCACTCGTTCCCTTTCGACGAATGTTATAGTTTCTTCCCCTTGGTAGCGGGCATTCAAACTTTTTATGTTTGTATTTATTGCAATTATAGCAGATCATTGAGTTTGTTTCTTGCGACTGGTGAACACTCCACTCATCGCTCCCTAGTTGGTTAGGTTGCACCACCTTTTTCAAACCACTCGTTTCTTGCTGCAACAGATTTGTTTGATCCTTGTAGCCCTGCCCTTGTTGACGGCTATTGTAATTTAATCCTTTTTATAGTGGACATTCATATGTTTTATGGTCGAGCTTCCAGTATTGATAGCAGACTATTAATTTTGGTATCCTTTTTTCTAGTTGTTCCTTTTGGTCACGTTGAGAGTAAGGTTCTAACCGCGTGAATTTCTTATTGTTTTTTAGTGGTCCTCCTCGGTTATCTTCTCCACTTTTCAACGGGCAAAGCATCATCTTATGCCCTGGCTGGTTGCACTTATAACAAGCTTTCACTATTGTTTATTGTTGCCTTGTGACTTTGATCCAAACCTCTGTCGTTCGGAAAAAATTATTCTTCTCAGGCGTTGGGATATTCTGTACCCTTAGGTCCAATAAGTACCACGATCCTTCTTGGGGCGCCTTCCCTTGTGATCGATCCAAATTGGCTGCTAGATCTTGCAAGATTCGTGCTAGGCTCGGGATGTCCACTTCCTCCTTGGTTCCACTTACTCTCACTGAGCTCTCGTGGTTCTGTCTTTGTCTCGCCATCTTTAGGAAAGAGAAAATGGAAGAGGGTCATTGAATTGTTCGATAAAGTTGGTTCTACTTATAAGGTGAGGGCATAACACTTAACACGTTTATTAGCTACGAAAAGTCTTATCCAATGAGAATATGTCGTTCTTTACCGTAGATTGTTAGCGTAAGGCTACTATTCTGGATTCTATACAAATTTCTGTTATTGCATTATGGGTCTCACTTTATTGACTAGTAGAGATCTATTCCAACCAATCAGTCCTTTTTGTTTCTATCTGTACGTTGATTACTTGCAGTATCATTTACACATAAAACTTCATACAATTGCAAAAGCTAGCTCGGGAGCTGTTGTTGTAAGCAGATTTTGACCAAAGGTAAGAGTTTCCTTCAACTTCCCTTATGCATACTTTTAGCATGCTTTTGATGGTCTAGAATCATGCGTTTAGATTTCCCATTCATCTGAAGGGGAGATGCGGGTCTCGATTTGGTATAATAGAAACTTATATTGGTGCAGATCTCACAGATGCACTTTTTGCTTATAGCTACCGATGTGTCGTGAGGTTTAACCAATATAAAGCGAGCTATCTTGATGAGGCAAATAAACCCTTAACCAATCCTACAGTCGGGGGTCTTGATTTTCGAAACTTCATTAAATGTGAATGTTGACGGTACTTTAAGTCATAATGTTGAGGAAAGATTGCCCCATGATTCGAAGAGGTCTTAAGAAGTTCCTGTGCATTGTCCTAGTTTTTCATGAAAGTGCTAAGGCCAAGTGACTTAATATCCTGACGATTGTTGTCACTTATAGACCTGCGGGCAAGGTCTTGAAGATCAACGGATAGAAACATGCGTGGAGTTTAACAAGGATGGTCAGCTTAATTTTACTAGTTTCAGAAAAGGTGATCAAAGGCTGTCAATAGGTAAGCGTTTGGATGAGGAAATTGAATGATACGAAACATAACCGGGGTTAGGGAAACTTAAGGTGGAACCTAGATGGTTTAGGGATAGGTTAAATTAAGGCAAGGGGTCTCGGTAAAGGCAATCGCCATTGACCCAGGTTGAGAGGTCAATTGAAGCTTAGATGCATTGGAGAAGCAATTAATCAATTTGTGCAATATCTAATCCTGACAAAAGATATGTTTAAGCAACGGGTAGCCAACAAGATATTTGCTTTGAAGTTACGTCGGCCTAACGTACTTCAATTCAAGCATCCAAGTCAACTACCCACGTTAGGATTTCAAGAATTTACAAAATTATTTCAGTAGGATGCAGTATTGAAGTCAGGAAAAAATTAATGGTGGTAGGGGGTCTTGGCAATATCGAATGTTCGGGACTAAAGAAATGACATTGAGTTTTACGAATAAAGAGTTAGTTCAAGGATGATGGCTTGTGTGAGACCCGGACCTATCTCTTTTTGAGACTTATACGTAAATGATGTAATTTGCATATATATAATCGTTTGGTGTATGATTTACTCGTTTTGATGCAAGTATAAGTTTATCTGAGCATGCGGGGTTGGTTTCCGGGTTGTTGGGAGTTGCCGTGCGGATTTCAAAAAAATTCAAAAAAAAAAGTTATTTTCAAGATATTTTGCCTATAAATATCTTCTCTTAGATATTTTGTTCAAAATATCTCCTCCTTCTCTCTAACTTCACGGGGGCCCAGGGCTTGGTTTTTTATAAACCAACTGCTGATCTGTAATATCGGCATCGTGATCTACACATCCATCCAACCAGAATTTGATTCCAGCAAAGCTCGATTTTGCACGTAGATTGAGACGTCGAGTTTTAAACTAATCGAGGTAGGATCCTAGACTATATAACTGTTAGAAGGTACTAGGTGTAATCCTACGTGTTTCCACCGTTTAAAAATGCATGAAAAAGGTGTTTATGTTCTAGATCTGGTTTTGGATTAAAATTGTTTTTTGGCGTTTCAAGTGGATGAAATCATGCTTTGAGGGTTTCTTTGTGGCTTTATGGTAAGATTGGGTTTGCATACCCTTGTGGATATCAAAAATAGGAGTTTGGAGGTTTGATTTGAGGTTTAGAACCAAAAACAAGCAAAAACCGTAGCATAAAACATTTTCTGGGCTTGTTCAGTCGACTGGACCCTTGAGTTCAGTCGACTAAATCATCTTTTTGGGGGTTTAGTTGACTGAACTTGGGGGGTCAGTTGATTGAAGTTGCTACTGCTTTGATTCTTTGTTTTTCAAAGAGTTTTATAGTCGACTAAGGTCCTGTGATGGGGTTTGGGTGTGGTTTCAAATGGTTTTGGGTTCTCTCACTTCCTCGTGTGATGTTTATCTGAGATGCTTTATGAAATTCTATGATTTCAAAGGGGTCACCAGAGGTTTTCAAAGGAATGGTTTGAAAATGGAGTCTTGGGAAACTTTTCAAATGTGTTCGTGAAGGTTTGGAGCTAACCCGTGGGGTTGAGTCTCGACTTCTAAAACGTTTTGGTAAAAATCATATTTTTACATGCTTTGTTTGATCTCCATGGTTCATAGATTAGATTCCTGATATATACATGTGTTGTGTATTTGTTTTGTGGGTTGATTTTGAAATGTTTATCCATAGACGTACCGTGACAGTGGATTTGGTTGAGTTGGGCTTCCATTGCTCCTCGGTGTAATTCAAAAAACGTGCGTAGTGTAGGTGCGTTGTACCTTCGGTTTAGTCCCCAAAATTAAGTGATTGGGTGCTCTGTACCCTCGGGCTCAGGTCCCATAAATTGAGTGGTTGTGTTGGGTGCTCTGGACCCTCGACCTCTGGTCCCGTAAATTGAGTATGTTGTCGTGACTTCGTATAGAGCTTGTCATTACCAAACCTGTGGGTTCAGGGTAATGGACGAGAGTCTATAGTTTTTGCCTTTGTCTTGAGTTGATAGAGTCGGTACATAGGATTACATTTGCTGTGTCTCCTCGGCTGCGTGTCCCGAGTGGAGAATGCTGTGTTTTACTACTTTCCCTTAACAGTGGCATGATATCTGTCAGGTTATATGCATAGTTTCAATGATGGAAAAATGTTGGTTTTTAAGAGAAAAACCTTTGTGGCTGAGTTAGCTCCCACCATATGATTGCATGACCTTTATTACAGTTTACAGTCTATTTTCTATTGGGCTTCGGCTCACGGTGTGGGATTTTTGCTGTAAAACCTTTTTCAGGTGAGCATGAGGAGTTGACCTAGTTGCAGAGGTGATGGAAGACTTGCTGTAGTTTTCCCTTTTTGAGACATGTACTTTTACATGTGACGCCTGTTTAAGCTGATTTTGTACGCCTTATGGTGATATGCTTATTCATGTATGGAAATGCATGTTTACAGTTTTATGAGAGTTGAACTTGGGAATCTTTTATCCAAATGTTGTATTTGATTTCCAACTATGAAAAACTTATTTTTCTTAAATGGGTGTTTTTGATGGGCTTTCGCGTGACCCGAATGTTTAGTGTGTGATAACTTGGTATCAAAGCTCTGGGTTCAAATACCTATGAGCCATGAGAAAGAGGGTACATCACCTTGTGAGAATGTATGTGTGCTTGATTGCATGTGTTACAGCGTTTTCTTAACATAGCATGATAGCTTGTGGTGTATACGTGGGTATGGAGGTTGGACCTTAGGATTGATTAGTCTTGCCTTCAGGCGTTTGGATTGACATACTTGGGAGCCATGTTAGAAATGCATTTTCGCGGACGTGATTTCTAGCAAGGAATCTGAGTAGGTTGTTCAGGGTGACGAGTCTTTCTTGTTAGTTCTCCTCGGTATGTGAGATGTGATGACGCGATATTACATGGCTATGTGTTAGCATGCTTATCTGTCTTTTACATTAGCAATAACATGCTGCATTGATTCTTATCCTGTTATGTTTCTTTCATATAGAGTTATGTCCACGCGGGGAGAACGAGATTGAGGTCAAGGCTGTGGCCATGGTTCTGGCCGAAGGGACGTTCCAGTCCCAGATATTGGGGATGCTAATGCACCCCAAGGACCTGTTGCTGAGGGAGATCTGTTGCGTGAGATGGTCGGCTCCATCTGACAACTGGCTGAGGCCACTAGGGGTAGTGAGAGTGTACCTGATCCAAGGGCGACGGTTGCGATGCGCAAGTTTCGCTGTCTGGACCCTCCTACCTTTTCTGGGGATCCCAATCCCACAGTGGCCACTGAGTGGCTAGAGCTGGTTACTAGGATCCTTGATTCGCTTCAGGTTGAGGAAGATGATTTGAGGGTTATATGTGCCACTTTTCAGCTGAGAGGGCGTGCTCATATGTGGTGGAAGTTCACCAAGACCACAGTGGTAGGCACCTGGGATGCATTCACGAAGGTATTTCTGGAGAAATGCCTTCCAGCAACTCTGAGGGATCACTATAAAGAGGACTTCCTATTTCTGATGCAGGGGACGATGACAGTGCTTGAGTACGTGGCTGAGTTCACTAGCCTATCCATATTTGCACAGGACATTATACCTACTGATGAGTTCTGTGCGAAACGGTTCGAGAGGGGTTTGAGGCCTGCTATTCGAGGCAGAGTGGTAGCGTTCAGGATGCAGGTCTTTAAAGAGCTGGTGGAGACTGCCATGAAGGTGGAGGATACTCTAAATGAGACGCGCCGAGACAGAGATAGTCGGGGACAGCAAGGTGGTGGATGCTCACAGGAGAACAAGCGCCAACGGACATCAGGTCTGAGTTCGCATCTAGTTGGGTCGTATCCGCCCCAGTCTTTTGCACCCACGCCTCTCGTAGCCTCGACGGGAAGGTCAGATCAGAGAGGGAATCTTTGTCACAGATGCCAGCGGCCAGGACACCGCGCAGTGGAGTGCCGTAGTCCCATGCCTGTTCAGGCGCAGTCGCCACCACAGGCTCAGGGAAGGGGGCCAGTGGTTTGTTTTGAGTGCGGCCAGCCAGGGTACATCCGTAGGGACTACCCCGGAGGAGGGAGTATGCGGAGTACAGCAGGCGCACCAACAGTTCCATCAAGCCAGGGGAGATAGATGTATTCACAGTCTAGAGCTCAGACGTCCAGATTTGCAGAGGGGGGTGCATCAGTGCAGTCAGGTAGACATTCGGCAGTTCAGAGCCGCAGTGGACCAGGAAGAGCTTACTTTCTTGCAGAGCCTAGTTATTCTAGAGCACCAGTCGCACCCGATGCTGTTGCTACCACCTCTATGATCAGAGGTACTCTTCTAGTCTTCAGATCATGGACCAGTGTTTTTATCGACACTGGAGCATCACAGTCGTTCATATCTGCTACTTTTGCATCTACTTTGGGCTTAGAGATGGACTGGTTGGATAGTACCTTGTGTGTAGAGACCCTGGTGAGTGGGAGTGTGAAGTTGAGCCTTGTCTGCAGATCCTGTGTGTTGGAGGTCGCCGGTCGTTGTTTAGAGTTTGACTTTGTTATTATAGACATGACCGCATTCGATGTCATTCTAGGGATGGACTGGCTGACCACCTATCGTGCCTTTATCGATTGCGATCGATGAAGGGTGACAATTTGTACACCGGCGGGAGAACGTTTCTGTTTTGTGGAAGACCAGGATGAGGGTTTGAGGTATTTGCCCAGTTCTGTGCGAAACTAGGGCAACCTGAGTTTTCTTTTCTCAGCTCTTATGCTGGATGAGGAGGTAGGGGTTCGAGGAGAGTTACCTCCGGTGGTGTGCGACTATCCTAATGTCTTCCCTGATGATTTGTTTGAGTTACCGCCGAGCCGAGAGGTAGAGTTCTCTATTGATCTAGTTCCCAGAGCTACTCCCATTTCTATACCGTCTTATCGGTTTGCACCCGCTGAGCTGCGTGAACTTAAGGTACAGCTTTAGGAGCTACTGGAGAGGGGGTTTATACGTCCGAGTACCTCGCCGTGGGGAGCTCCTGAAGATAGATGACTTGTTTGATCAGCTGGGGGGTTCGAGCTGCTTCTCAAAGATTGACTTGAGATTGGGATATCACCAGTTGAGGATGAGGGACGAGGACATACCAAAGACCGCCTTCCAAACTCACTATGGTCACTACAAGTTTTTGGTTATGCCGTTCGGTCTGACGAACGCACCCGCTACAATCATGGGTCTGATGAATCGGATCTTTCATCCTTAGTTGGACAGTTTTGTAGTAGTATTTGTGGATGATATTCTGATACATTCACCTACCAGAGGGGCACATGAGGAGCATCTGCAGATCGTGCTATAGACTCTGAGAGAGCATCGCTTATACGCGAAGTTCGGGAAGTGCGAGTTTTGGATGTCTGAGGTGAGGTTTCTTGGACACGTAGTGTCGACATACGGGGTAGCTGTTGATTCATCAAAGACTGATGATGTGACCGATTGGGAATGATCAAAGAATGTCTTTGAGATTCGTAGTTTTCTAAGTTTGGCGGGCTACTATCGGTGATTCGTGAAGGAATTTACGAGACTTGCTGCACTAATGACGCATCTGACTCGGAAGGGAGTTGTGTTTGCTTGGAGTGAGTCCTGTGAGTCAACTTTTCAGGAGCTGAAGAGGAGATTGACTAGTCCTCCGGTGTTGATCGTTTCAGACCGAGGCTTAAGATATACTGTATACTGTGATGCTTCACACGACGGCCTTAGATGTATTCTGATGCAGGAGGGTAAGGATGTAGCCTACGGTTCCCAAAAGTTGAAGACGCATGAGTGGAACTATCCTACACATGACTTGGAGTTGGCAGCCGTGGTATTTGCCTTGAAGACATGGCGTCACTATCTGTATGGGGAGCATTTCAAGGTTTTCTCCGATCACAAGAGCTTAAAATACTTGTTTTCGTAGAAGGACCTGAACTTGCGTCAACGGCGGTGGATGGAGTTATTGGAGGATTACGACTTTGATGTGCAGTATCACCCAGGGAAGGCCAATGAGGTGGCTGACGCGCTCAGTAGGAGGTCTCATGGGCCGTTAGCATCTGTGGCTATACGTAAGTGGGATATGCTTGCAGATGTTGGGGAGTTTGATCTTTACCTTAGAGAGACCGCAATGTTGGGGATATGCTTGCAAATGTTGGGGAGTTTGATCTTTTTCTATAAATATATTCTCTTAGATATTTTGTTCAAAATATCTCCTCCTTCTCTCTCTCTAGTTTTAAAACTCACAAAATGATCTACCTTCTCTCTAACTTCACGGGGGCCCGGGGCTTGGGTTTTTGTAAACCAACTGCTGATCTGTAGTATCTGTATCGTGGTCTACACATCCATCCAACAAGAATTTGATTCCGACGAAGCTCAATTTTGCACATAGATCGAGACGTTGACTTTTAAACTCACCGAGGTAGGATCCTAGACTGTATAACTATTCGAGGGTACTACGTGTTTCCACCGTTTAAAAATGCATGAAAAATGTGTTTATGTTCTAGATCTAATTTTGGATTAAAACTATTTTTCGGCGTTTCGGGTGGATGAAATCATGCTTTGAGGGTTTCTTTGTGGCTTTATGGTTAGCTTGGGTTTGCATATCCTTGTGGATATCAAAAATAGGTGTTTAGAGGTTTGATTTGAGGTTTGAAACCAAAAACAAGCAAAAATTGTAGCATAAAACATTTTCTGGGCTTGTTCAGTCGGCTGGATCCTTGAGTTCAGTCGACTGAATCATCTTTTTAGGGGTTCAGTCGACTGAACTTGGGGGGTCAGTCGACTGAAGTTGCTACTGCTTTGATTCTTTGTTTTCCAGAGAGATTTTCAGTCGAGTGGGGGCTTGGGTGTTGTTTCAAATGGTTTTGGGTTCCCTCACTTCCTCGTGTGATGTTTATCCGAGGTGTTTTATGAAATTCTATGATTTCAAAGGGATCACTAGAGATTTTCAAAGGAATGGTTTGAAAATGGAGTCTTGGGAAACTTTTCAAACGTGTTCGTGAAGGTTTGGAGCTAGCTCGTAGGGTTGAGTCTCGACTTCTAAAATATTTTGGTGAAAATCATGTTTTTACATGCTTTGTGTGTTCTCCATGGTTCATGGATTAGATGCCTGATATATACATGTGTTGTGTATTTGTTTTGTGGGTTCGTTTTGAAATGTTTATCCATAAATGTACCATGACTGTAGGTTTGGTTGAGTTGGGCTTCCATTGCTCCTCGATGTAAGTTCAAAAACGTGCGCAGCGTAGGTGCTCTGTACCTTCGGGTTAGTCCCCGTAAATTGAGTGATTGGGTGCTCTGTACCCTCGGGCTTAGGTCTCGTAAATTGAGTGGTTGTGTTGGGTGCTCTGGACCCTCGGGCTCTGGTCCCGTAAATTGTGTATGTTGTCGTGACTTCGTATAGAGCTTGTCATTACCAAGCCTATGGGTTCAGGATAATTGACGAGAGTCTATAGTTGTTGCCTTTTTCTTGAGTTGACAGAGTCGGTACATAGGATTACGTTTGCTATGTCTCCTCGGCTGCGTGTCCCGAGTGGAGAATGCTGTGTTTTACTGCTTTCCCTTAACCGTGTCATGATATCTGTCAGGTTATATGCATTGTTTCAAGGATGGAAAACTGTTAATTTTTTAGAGAAAAATCTTTGTGTCTTTGTGGTTGAGTTAGCTCCCATCATATGATTGCATGACCTGTATTATTATTTACAGTCTATTTTCTATTGGGCTTCGGCTCACGGTGTGGGATTTTTTCTATAAAACATTTTTCAGGTGAGCATGAGGAGTTGACCTAGTTGCAGAGGTGATGGAAGACTTGCTGTAGTTTTTCCTTTTTAAGACATGTACTTTTACATGTGACGCCTGTTTAGGCTGGTTATGTACACCTTTTGGCGATATGCTTATTCATATATGAGAATACATGTTTACAGTTTTATGAGAGTTGAACTTGAGAATCTTTTATCCAAATGTTGTATTTGATTTCCAACTATGAAAAACCTATTTTTCTTAAATGGGTGTTTTGGGTGGGCTTTCGCGTGACCTGGATGTTTGGGCCGTGACAGCTTTCATTGAAGGACAGTTAAACGTGAATGCTAGTCGTTATCTAGGCATGGCTCAATAATGAAAACTTCAAGGATAAGGGTAGTTTATAGGATGAAATTCCCGATAGGGCTACCAATAAGACTTGGGTGCAAAAGGATACCTACAAATGATACTAAATAGCAATGCTGAGGACCAGTGTTATTAGAAGCAAAGAATTTTATTTGGGTATAAAAGTTGATACAAGGGTTTGGGAGAAGAAACTCATATGGGTTAAGTTACGGGGTTTTAACGGTGGTCTCCGTGAAACATAGACTATTCCTAGTGCTTCATATTCTGGAGGTTAGAAGCAAATAATTTTAACTGGGTATAAAAGTTGATACAAGGGTTTGGGAGGAGAAACTCATAAGGGTGAAGTTACGGGGTTTTAACGGTGATCTTCGTAATTTTTTCCATCCTTATCTGGGCCAACCGATCACACATTAAGGACCAGGATGCTCGTTAGGCGTCAACCTAAAGTCTAATTAAATGGCTAGTGACGAACCCATGGTACCTAACCCCTTCTAATAATAAGCAATCTCCCAATTCATTTTCAATATTGCTACCTAGGTTCAAATCCACAGAAAGAATGATTTTTACATAACCCAACCCACAATAATAGGTACGAAAGGGACTCCGATAAACTAAAATGCCAGTGCAGCAATACTCATGGTGTGCAACATGCTTCTTTTGTACAACTAATTGCAGTATAGCATATAAATATGATATAACACATGGTACAACTCACTAAAGCATAGAGTATAAGTATACGAAACATAAGTCATAATTCATGTGACATGGATCTAACCTATCGGCATAGTTTCTAATCATCAAATTGTTAATTTCATACACCAATTACTCACATAAATCATTTAAGGTCCATATATTCAAATTCCACAATGTGACACGCTACTCATACACTAAGTCAAATTTGGGCAATTGTTTCAGCGTCAATTTTAATGTTACGATACTGTTTTGGGGTACCTTGACATGGATTTAATTTCTACTTTTTGAACACCATTTAGATAAAAATATTTTCTACAACTTTTATGTTTAATACTAAGGTCAATTCCTAGGGTAAAAGGGTCATTTATCTTAATTAAGGGAAAATCATTAAGCACTTTACAGAGAAAAGTGCAGAGTTTAGGCCTCTGTTGGCCACAGTTTTGGGGCACCAATTCAGGGGATATGGGTTTGATTTTTGGGAAGATTTTAGTTTAAGGTGTCCCCTACAAGTTTTGTAGTTGGTGATAAGGCTAGTTGTTTGGCACAAGTTGATGATTTTGACCAATTTATAAAATGGGTTCAGCGAGCATAAAAAGTGTCTACAGAATAGACTTTCAATGGAGAATTATCAAAACCTTTGGGATCCATTCAATGGTATTTTGGGCTGATTTTTGCTCAGTATCTATTTTAATATGTTAGCTACATTTTTTATGAAAACCACGTTTGGATTTGACTATTAAAAAACTTAGGTTTTTGGTCTCATAAAAATGTGTGACAAAGAGCTCTGTCAGTCACTGAAATACAATAGTGACTTTGGAAAGGATTTTTACCTATCAAGAGTTCATATTTTTTGCTCATGTTTGGTGGAAAGTAAGATAAATGTGTTATCTATAAATGTTATGTTTTTACCTAAGCTCGGTTCTCATTCTAACTTATGGTTGTTTTGCCTGCAACTCAGAGTAGTTAAAATCTGACACTCTTTGGTGAAAAGGGTATATTTGGAGTTCTACCCAATGAAATCACTTCAAATCAATTTTCTTTGAAAGAGGACTTACAAATCTAGGCCTGGACATAAAAATCACATTCTGATCATTTGTTTACAATTAGTTATAGTGATTTAAATTTCGTGGCAGAATGTTGGTATGCCCAGAAAATCTGGGTATCTAGGGCTTCAATAACTTAGCTCATGTTGCATTTATTCTCAATGTATTTTCTTTACATGCATGTTATATAGTCATATATACCAAAATTCTAGAACCTATTAAAATCACAAAACTCAAAAATATTCACATGCAAACACATACCACACTTGAACTTACATAGATAGCCCATAATATACTTGTATGACGCCTTTTCGAGTGAGATATTGTTTCTTATTCTTAGGGTTGATTATAGAGATGGATTGAAGGTTATTTTATAAGAGAATGGCAGAACTTGGTTTTGTAGTACCTCATTGGCCCTTCCTAGCTCCTTCTTCCTTCTTCCTTCCTTCTTCTCTCTTTCTTCTTTTGAAAACACTTAGAATATTTTTATGGGTCTCTCCCTCACTCTCTTAGCCGAAAATATAGAAGAGAATGGAGGTGTGGGTGTGTTTTTATAGCAAAAGTATAATGGAGAATTAATTATTACATGTAAGTCTTAATTTGATTTTTTCTCAATCTTCATTGGTTGCGTGGGAGGTGGGGTCTTTTTAAGAATTACATTTTCAAATTTTGGTGGCAGGATTTTTGTTAGGGCAAGTTTGGGGAAGAGAAATCTGATATTGCATTAATCTTGGGGTTTAAATTGTATTTTAGTACCATTTTGTGCAAGAAAATAGATAAAACATTAATTTTATGTATCTTTTTGGTATCTTATCCTACTAAAACCTATTATATTAATGTGTTTATAATTAATTTAGTATTCCCATGAATTATCATAATTTTGATAGTAATTAATTGTGTATAGGCTTTTAAATCAATTTAAACTAGTTTGACAAGAATTGGCTTTTCAACTAATTTATTGTGTAAAAATTTTAAATAATAATTTATTTACTTTTGTTGACCTATATTATTATATTATTATGTATATTACTTGTATAAAAAGTCTTAGGTCATAATAATATTTAATTTATACAATATTTTCTTATTTTTAAGCTTAAAAAGGCAAAAAGTAATTTTTTTTTGTACAATTCCCTAGGTAGCCCGGCCATGCCAGGGTATTTTTGTTATCTTTTGTTGTTATTTTTTCTTTTATTATTTAATTGTATATAAATATCTAATTTTGGGTGTCCATGTGTCAAAATTTGATTTTTTAAGACTTTTGCTTTACTAGGGGCAAAATTGTCATTTTACCCTAATTATGAGTTTTTTTTTTTATTTTTAATTTTACATTTTATGTTATTTACTTAATTTAGGATGTCATGAAACTTTTCAGAGTACTAGGATTTTGCCTATGAGTATTTGATTTATTTAGGGTTTCCTGGACGAATTAGGGTTTTAGGTTGAGTTAGGGTTTCTATCATTCTAGCAAATTAAGATCTTATCTACTAATCGTTGCTGATACTAAGGTTTAGGCTAGATCACTAAACAGATAGTTACAGTTCGGGTTGTTACAACTAGGGTTCGGGCTGGGTTGTTACAGTTGGTGACTTGTTACTACTACCATCGCTGGTGACTTGTTACCTCTACTGTCGTTGATCACTTGTTATTTCTGCCGCTGTTGGTGACTTGTTACTTTGCTATCTTGTTACTTCTGCCATTGTTGGAGACTTATTACTTCTGCCGCCGTTGTTGACTGGCTACTTTTGCAACTGCTAGTGACTTATTACTTTTGCCGTCGTTGGTGACTTGTTACTTTGCTGTTGTTGAGGACTTATTGGTGACTTGTTACTTCTGCCGCTGCTGGTGACTTGTTGATGACTTGTTACTTCTGCTACCGTTGGTGATAGATTACTTTTGCCGCTACCGATGACTTGTTACTTCTGCCACCGTGGTGACTTGTTACTTTGCCACTGTTGGGGACTTGTTGGTGACTTGTTACCTCTATCGCTCTTGGTGACTTGTTGCTTTGCCGCCGTTGGTAACTTGTTACTTCTACCACTGTTGGGGACTTGTTAATTTGCCACTGTTTGTGACTTGTTACTTCTGCCACCGTTGGAGACTTGTTACTTTGCCGCCGTTGGTGACTGGTTACTTTTGGCGCTATTGGTGACTTGTTACTTATGTCGCTGTTGGTGACTGGTTACTTCTGCAACCGTTGGTGACTTGTTACTTCTATTGCCGTTGGTGACTTGTTACTTGTACCGCTGTTGGTGACTTGTTACTTCTGTCGTTTTGGTGACTGGTTACTTCTGCAACCGTTGGTGACTTGTTACTTCTGCCACCATTGGTGACTTATTGGTGACTTGTTACTTCCACCGCCATTGGCGACTTGTTAGTGACTGGTTACTTCTACTATGACACCCTGTTCTCTAGGCATGTCGGTACATATGTAACTATAAATAAGGGATATATTCTAGTCGAATGTTCATAACTACATAAGGTAACTATTACATCATTAACGGTTCAGAGATTGTTAAAAATACTTAATAAGTACAGTAATCCAGAATGCTTAACAAAAGTTATATTATGTCCGTGGAAAACTGAACAGAAGATCAAAAGTAAGTATTCTACGTCTTCAAACTGCGTCATTGGTGTTGATTTGCTCCTGCCACCCTCCCTTCTTCGTAGTCCTCTTCCTCGACGAACACGTCTTCCTCAAAGGGTCCTTCTTCTTGACCTGTGGCACGAATGCCATGAGCTGGAGCCTAGAAGCAAATTCCCTAAACTGTCTAACAAACTCACAACAAGATATTCTACAATACATATCATATAACGCCCAATGCAAAGTTAAGGGAACAGAGATATAGGCAAACTATCATTTGCAATAGGGTGAGCACATATAAGAACAGGAGTGCCAGTGCTTGATGCAGATGAATGAAATGCAAATGCCCAACCCCAAGTACTTTCAAAACAGTATCATGAATTCCACGTACGGAATTACAGAGTAGACTTGATGGTATATTGATCACTTACCCAATCCTAGCCTCGTTGCGAAAGGTAAACGCTCACCTTGGCTATATGCCTCAACCGTTTTACTCAATGGCAACGGCGTAGGGGCGGGCTAACCAGTTTTATCCATCCTTATCAGGGCTAACCGATCCCACGTTAAGTACTAGGATGCTCGTTAAGCGTCAGCCTAAAGTCTAATTAAAGCTAGTGACGATCTCATGGTGCCTACATCCCCATTTTTGTAATAAAAATCTCCAATTCAATATCAAATCTGGCAATTAGGGACGCCTAGATCGAAAACCACTGAATAATTGATTTTCATGTCACCCAACCCAATCGAAAGATACGAAGGGGGCAAGATGAAATGGAGAAATGACCATGACGTGCAATATGCCTCTCGTGTACAATTAATCATTGCGTGGTATATAAATATGGCATGGCATATGGTACAGCATGCTAAAGCGTTAAGTACAAGCATGTGAAGTATAACCACAATTTAAGCAACATAGACTCGAACCATTGGCATGAGTTCATCCCATCAAAAGTATCATTTTCATACACTAATTACTCACAAAATTTACATATGGTTCACACACTCAAGTTTCAAGAGTAACACACCATTCAAACACTAAGTCAATTTTAGGTACAAGTTTAATTGCTAGTTTTAAAGTTGCGACAGTGTTTCGAAGTAGTCAGACATTGATTTAATTTTTGAAATTTTAATAACAATTAGATAAAAATATTTTCTATAACTTTCATATTTATCACCAAGGTCAGTTCCTAAAGTAAAAGGGTCGTTTATTTTATTTTACTAAAAACCCTTCAGCATTTTACAAAGAAAACAATAGAAATTGGGCCTCTATTGGCCACGGTTGTCGGGTATCATTTGAAGGGATATCGCTATGATATTTAGTGAGATTTTAATTTAAGTTATCCCCTACAAGTTTTATGTTTTATGCTAAAGAAAGTTATTTGGAACAAGTTTGAGATTTTGGCCAATTTGTAAAAAGGGTTTAGTTAGCCTAAAAAGGGTCTACTGAGTGTGTTTTTAACAGAGAATGGTCAAAATCTTTGGGGTATCATCCGAGGGTATTTTTGGGCTGATATTTACTCAATATTTAGTTTAATATGTTAGCTACAGTTTTCATACTTACCACTTTTGGATTTGGAATCTACAAAGTTAGGTTTTGGTTCTCACAAAAAATATGTGACAGAGAGGTCTGTCAGTCACTAAACCTTAATAGTGACTTTCGGAAGGCTTTTAACCTATCAAGACTTCATATTTTTGGCTCATTGTTGGTGGTCAGAAAATAAGTTAGGTTTTATGTTTTGACCGAAGCTCGGTTCTCACTCTAACTTAAGGTTTTTAGGTTTGCAACTCAGAGTGGTCAAGATCTGGCACTCTTTGGAGAAAATGAGATATCTGGAGTTCTACCCAACGGCATCACTTCAAACTAATTTTTTTATGAAAGAGAACTCAAAAATCTAGATCTAGAAACAAAAATAAATTTAAGATCATTTTCCTACAATTAGGTAAGATGGTTTAAAGTTGGTGAAAGAAAGTAAGTCCAGAAAATCAGGCTACTTAGGGTTTTGGTGGCTTAGCTTATGTTGTGTATATTTTTTACATATTTTTTTTGCATGCATGTTAGAAACTCACATAAACCAAAACTCCAGAATACACACAAGCCATAAAACTTAAAAACATACACATGCTAGCTCATACAAAACACAATCTTACATAAACAGCCTATGTTCTAGTCCTATGACACCTTTCTGACTCATTCCTTGTTTTATTTTCTTAGGGTTTGCTATAGAGATGGATTGAGGGGTATCTTAGAGGAGAATATCAAAGGGTTTGAAGGAGTTGCTTACCTCTTTTGATGCTCAAATGGGTGAAGAAAAGTAGGACTTAGTTTTATTATACCTCCATTGAGCCTTTCTTCCTTTCTCTTCCTTCTTTCTTTCTTCTTCTCTCGTTCTTCTCTCTTAGAATACTTAAAAATTTTGGAGCCTCTCTCTCACACTCTCTCAGCCAAAATACATGAAGGAGAGTGAAGACTAATGTCTTGTTTTTATAAAAAAAAAAGATGTAATGGAGTGTAATTATGGTGTTTAATTAAAATTTAAATTTTCTTAAATTTTTATTGATTGCATGGGAGGTGGTATTTATTCAAGACATACAAAAATCAAGTTTTGGGGCAGGGGGTTCAGCTATGGCAGGTTTGGAAGACTAAAAAGCTGATCTTCTGTTTAATTAGGGTTTTAAATGGTATTTTGGTATATTTTTGTGAATATAATTGCATAAAATATTAGTTTTATATATCTTTTTGGTATCTAAACCTACCAAAACTTATTATATTAATGTATTTATAATTAATTCAGTCTTTTCATAATTTATCATATTTTTAATAGCAATTAAATAATAAGTGTAGGTTTTTAAGTTAATTTATGCTAGTTTGACTGGAATTGGCTTTTTGACTTATTTATTGTGTAGAGATCTTAAATAATTATTTGTTTGCTTTTGTTGACTTAAAATATTATATTATTGCATATATTACTTGTATGAAAAGTATTAGGTCAAAATAATACTTAATTTATCATCTTTTTCTCATTCGTAGGCTTAAAAAGGCAAAAGTAATTTTTTGGGCACATACTTCTAGGTTGCCGGCCATGCAAGGGTAATTTGGTTATTTTTGTTATTATTTTATATTTTATTAATTAATTATATATAAATATCTAATTTTGGGTGTCCATGTGTCAAATTTTAGATTTTTGGGACATTTTGCTGTACTAGGGGCAAAATGGTCATTTTACCTTAGTTATTGGAATTTTTTATTTTAATTTTAATATTTTATATTATTTACTTAATTTAAGCTGTTCTGAGACTTTTTTTAAGTATTAGAGCTTTACCTCTGAGTATTTGGTCTCTTTTTGGATTTTCGGGTCAAAATTAGGGTTTTGGATTACTTAGGGTTTTTTCTTGTTCTTGTGGCGACTTAGATTCTTATCATCTATCTGTTGCTAATATTAGGGTTTGTGCCGAGTTATTACAATCTATCCCCATAAAACAAATTTCGTCCTCGAAATTTCATATCATAACGTAATTTGCTAACAATTAGGGATGACTTGTCCTCATAGCTTCTTCTCGCTCTCATGTGGACTCTTCAATCTCGTTATGCTTTCAAAGAACGCGGACAAGCAGAATAGTCTTCCCTCGAAGAATCTTGTTTCGTTGATCGATAATCCTCATTGGTTGTTCTTCAAACATGATATCCTCATTAATATGTAGTTTCTTCCAATCTAGAATGTGGGTAGGGTCAGGTTCATATTTCCTTAGTATCGATACATGGAATATGTTATGAACGTTGGTGAGTTGAGGCAGTAAAGCCAAACGATATGCCACGTCCCCAACCTTAGCTAGAATCTCGAACGGTCCAATATATCTTGGAGTTAGCTTCCCTTTTTTACCGAAGCGTATCACCCCTCTTCGTGGTTGAATCTTCAGGAATACATGATCTCCTACTTCAAATTGTAGCACCCGTCGTCATTGATCTGCATAGCTCTTTTGTCAGCTCTATGCGGTGGCTATCCGTTGCTGAATGAGTCGAGTCTTCTCGCTGGTCTCTTGCACTAAGTCCGATCCGAGAAGTACGTTTTCTCCTGCTTTAGTCCAATAAACTGGCAAACGGCACAGTCTTCCGTAGAGGGCTTCATATGGTGGCATGCCAATGCTTGATTGATAGCTGTTGTTGTAAGAAAACTCGACCAACGGTAAGTGTTTCTCCTAGTGTCCCTTGAAGTCTATGATGCAGGCTCGAAGCATGTCTTCCAGTGTCTGAATTGTATGTTCAGATTGGCCATCAGTCTGCGGGTGAAAGGCGGTGCTGAAGCAAAGCTCTGTTCCTAAGGTGGTCAGTAAACTCTGCCAGAATCATGAGGTAAAATGCGGATCTCGATCTGACACGATGGACAACGAAATTCTATGAAGATGAACGATTTCTCGAATGTACTTCTAACTTAGGGTTTTCAATTTCTCAAAAGTTTGAACTCGTAAGAAGTGTGCTAATTTGGTGAGGGGATTTACGATTACCCAAATGGAGTCATGTCCTGCTGGTGATCTCGGTAATCCAGAGACAAAATCCATGGTGACGTGGTCCCATTTCCACTGAGGTATCTCCAGGGACTGAAGGGTTCCTCTTGGTCTTTGGTGCTCGACTTTCACTTGTTGATAGGTAAGGCATTTGGTCAAAAAACTTGCTACATCTTTCTTCTTGCCATTCAACCAATACAACCTCTTCAAATCATGATACATCTTTGTCTCTCCGGGGTGGACAGCAAAAAGTGACTGGTGATGCTCCCTCAGGATGTCTCTCCTCAAATTCTCAACATTAGGTACGAAACGTCATCCTTTGTAGGTCAACTGTCCATGCTTGTTGATTACCCATCCTGGCTTTGATTCCTCCGTAATCAGGTGCCTTCTGATAAATTCAAATTCCTGGTCGTACTTTTGCGCTTCCACGACTCGTTGACAGAGATTTATTGTCGCCACCGTTAAACAAAAACAACTTTCGTCCTCTGATTCTATTGGTTGAAATCAAAATTCGTTGAGCGTTCCCATCATCTTCCATTCCCTTGAGGCCATACTAGCCATCCTGCTCCTCGTTTTCTGGCTAAGAGCGTCGGCCACCACGTTAGCCTTGCTTGGGTGATAGGCTAATGTAAACTGGTAATCCTCAAAATATTCTATCCAGCGACACTGCCTCATATTAAGATCCTTTTGGGTGAACAGGTACTTTAGATTTTTGTGATCGTTAAAAAGCTCGAATCATTCTCCATAGAGGTAATGTCTCCATAACTTTAGTGCAAACACCACTTCCGCAAGTTCCAGGTCGTGGGTGGGGTAATTCTGCTCATGTGGTTTCATTTGTGTTGATCCGTAAGCTACCACCTTACCATTCTGCATTAGTACACATCCTATACCATCTTTTGATGCATCACAATACACCGTATACCCAACCTCTCGTTTGGGTATAATAAGGATCGGGGCACTGGTCAATCTCTTCTTGAGCTCTTGGAATGCTGCCTCTCACTTATCATTCCACTAAAACTTCACCCCTTTCTGCTTTAATCTGGTCATTGGGCATGCCAACTAGTAGAAATCTTGGATAAATCTCCGATAATATCCCGCTAGTCCAAGGAAACTATGAACTTTAAAAACATTCCGAGGTGGCTTCCACTCCAAAACAGCTTCTACTTTGACAAGGTCCACAGCTATTCCTTCCTTAGACACTACGTGTCCCAGAAATTTCACTTCGTGCAGCCAAAACTCACACTTGCTTGCCTTAGCAAAGAGTTCTGACTCTCTTAACCTCTGTAAGACAACTCTCAGATGCTGTTCATGTTCTTCCTCAGATCGGGAGTATACAAGGATGTCATCTATGAAGACTACTACAAACTGGTCGAGGTAGGGCTGAAAGAGTTTATTCATCAAACTCATGAAAACTCCAGGGGCATTGGTTAAACCAAAGGGCATGACCACGAATTCATAATGTTCGTATCGGGTTTTAAAGGTTATTTCAGTATATCCTCCTCCTTGACTAAAAGTTGGTGGTATCCGGAGCGAAGGTCTATCTTTGAGAAACAAGATGATCCTTGCAATTGGTCGAAGAGATCATCGATACGAGGCATGGCGTATCGATTCTTGATTGTTACCTTGTCCAGCAGACGGTAGTCGATGCGGAGACATAGGGTTCCATCCTTCTTCTTGGTGAACAGTGCTGGAGCTCCTTATGGTGACGTACTAGGGCAAATAAAACCTTTGCTGAGCAGTTCGTGGAGCTAGATCTTCAATTCTTTCAGTTCGGCGGGTGCCATCCAGTGGGCTGCAATCGAAATTGGTGTGGTTCTAGGTTGAAGTTCTATTGTGAACTTGATCTCACGATGCGGGGGTAATCTAGGGAGTTCTTCTAGAAATACGTCTTTGTATTCGCACACTACTCGGGGTAACTCGAGGGTTGACGAGATGTTCGTACTAGCAAGTAGGCATGTTAATCTCCCTACAAAATTACTCGACTTGTTGTCCGTCGCATTAGTCGGGGTCAAAATTTTGCGTCGTTCTCCTTGGATCTGCACAGTGGTGCCGTCTTCCGCTTGCGCCCATATCTTCCTTTGTCGGCAGTCGATGATAGCATGGTGTCCAGGTAGCCAGTCCATTCCAAGGATTAGATCATAGCCATTGAAATCCATGACTCGTATGTCGCAGGTCATAGGGGTACTGGTTACTTGTAACGTACAGGCTTTACAGACAAAGTCTACTCGGGTTTGATTTCCTAAGGGTGTGATGACACTTAGGGTTTATTCTAATGCCTCGGGTTCTAAGAGCAATGACTTCATGCAGTCTAGAGATATAAAAGAATGGGATGCTCCAGAATCAAATAGTACTTTCACTAAGGTGTTGAATAATACGAACATACTTTGTATGACTTGGGTGTTCTCCAATTCTTCTTCCTGTTGCGCAAAGACGCGGCCTCCCATTGGTCGAATCCCATTGTTGTTCTTGAGATTTAAAGCCTTGTGTCCATTGCCTAAGCCTCCTTGGGGTCTCTGATTCTTATTGAGCGGTGGTCTTCCTCTTTTGTTTTGCTGCTGAATAGCTAGCCTGGCGACCTGAACTTGTTGCGGGAACCTAGGCTGCTGGGTCTGTGGTTGCCTCCACTGCTGGGGTTGATTGTTCAGATTCCTTTGTGTGAGGCATGGGCACTCATACCTCTTGTGTCCTGGTTGGCGGCATTCGAAGCACCTCATAGATGTCACAAGGGGTTCTCTCGGTCGTCCTTATTGGTACTCTCGGTAATACAATTTCTTCGGGGAAAACGCCCAGTTGCTCCTCACTGGTCCTCCAGAGCTAGTACTTCCTTTCTTTTGGTTCCATGTCTTCCTTGAGTCAGCTTGATCTATCTTAGCTAGCAGGGCTGCGCGTACTACATGGGTATAGGTAAGGAGTTGCAAGCAGATCACCCTTGCTCGGATAGACAGCTCCAAGTCCCATTCGATCTTTCGTGCCTTAGATTCTTCGTCTGGTACTATGGTCGTGGAAAATTGACTTAACTCCTCGAAATGGTTCACATACTGCGTTACCGTTATTGTCCCCTGCTTAAGCTCCAAATATTCTCAAATTTACCCTTGACGAAAAGGGGCTTGGAAATATTTCTCCAAAAATAGACTTTCGAATTGCTCCCACGTCAGAGTCGCTACCTCCTAGGTATTGGTGATCAGAGTCAACAAATGATCGGCTTCTCCTTCTAGCTGATGGGCAGCTAAGACCACCTGGTCGGTCTCATCCTGAACTCCCATTGAGTTGAACAGTTTCTTGACTGCTCTCAACCATTCCTCTGCCTCCCTTGGTTCTACTCCCCCTCAAAACATCGGGGCTCGTTGCCTCCCTAACTTCGATAGAAACCAGGCTCGGTCACGTACGTGCGTGCGATTGATGCTAGCGGTCAATTCTTGTAGCACTTGAGCTAGTTCTGGTGCGTCATCACTGGTGGGTCCGTTTGCTTGTCGGTGATTAGGTTTTCTACCCGCCATTCTAGAATAAAAGAAAAGAGTGTTATGATTCTGAGAGTTATTTTAGTTTTTAATTGTTTATTATGGGTTGGAATTTTATAGAGTTAGGTTGACAATTATAAAACTACTTATATGGGATTTTGACATCAAAGGTTTTCATTTCATTTCAACTCATAGTCAATACAAGTTTGTCAAAATTCACACAACACACATACAATCTTCAAGTCAAAAGGAAAAGTATAAGGCTATCGCGCTAATCATCTAAACAAAAAAATGTGGATAAAAATGGTAGACAATCGACTTGCATTCACAGGTTGCCTCGATAATGTTGTAGCAGCAACACTGCACCTCAATGTGCCAGATGCTATTCGGCCCCATTTGTACTCTATCAGTTATAGCAATCGGAGTCTCTCGGTATGTCTTGGGATCGTCAAAGTTGTTGGTCAGATCATGCGGATTGATGATTCCTCTCTCATCTGTTGCCCTATGGTACTGCATCCACCCTATGGTCAACATGATCCCAGTCGTGTCTTAAATCCAAGCGATAAAGTCTTCACCTTCACTTTTCGATCACACGTACTGGTCCTAGGTAGCGTGGAAAAGCTTCCGATTTTCTCCACGTGCACATGTGCTCCGGACAGATCCTGGCGTACACGCGATCCCCTACTTAGAAGCCTTGGCACTCCGGGCGACTATAGTAAATGGCGGTATCCGTTGCTTGGTCTTCATAAGACTCGGGTAGTTACGCCTCAAACTGATCGTATAGGAAATCAATCGCCATTTCTTCTTCGTCGTCGTCGTCGTCGTCGTCCTCTTCGTCATCAGCATCGAATTCTCCTCGTTTGGCTCTTCGTCTATCTCCATCTCATCACCTTCGTCATCTGCGTTGGCCAGCCATTCCTCTGGAAAAACCCACGCTAAAGGGACGACGTCAATCGATTCTTGCTCCTTTATAGGTATCTCCTCCAAGTCCTCTTCTAGATCTGAATCTTCAGGTTTCGGTCCCACCCATGGTTCCCCCGCTAGTTTTGCGTCGGACGCCATCCTAAGAAAGGAATGATAGAGAAAACTTTTAAGGAAAAGATTTTAAGTTATTAAAATTATAAGTGATAAATTAGTAGTACGGACATTCTACAGAGTTTCTACGCTACAGAATTCGTAATCTCCCATTTTCTTGCCTGAAGGTTCACTAAACCTAGACTCTAATACCAACTGTGACACCCTGTTCCCTGGGTATGTCGGGAAATATGTAACTACAAATAAAGGACATATTGGAACCGAATGTTCATAAATACATAAGGTAACTATTACATCATTAACGGTTCAGAGATTGTTCAAAATACTTAATAAGTACAGTCATTCGGAAACCTTAACAAAAGTTACATTATGTCCGTGAAAAACTGAACAAAAGATCAAAAGTAAGTATTCTACATCTTCAAACTACGTCGTTGGGGTTGACCAGCTCCTGCCACCCTCCCCCTTCTTCGTAGTCTTCCTTCTCGACGAACACGTCTTCCTCAAAGGGTTCTTCTTCTTGACCTGTGGCACGAATGCCATGAGCCGAAGCCTATAATCAAATTTCCTAAACAGCCTAACAAACTCACGACAAGATATTCTACAATACATATCGTATAACACCCAATGCAAAGTTAAGGGAACAGAGATATAGGCAAACTATCATTTGCAACAGGATGAGCATATATAAGAACAGGAGTATGAGTGCGTGATGCAAATGAATGAAATGAAAATGCCTAACCCCAAGTACTTTCAGAACAGTATCATGAATTTCACGCCAAAAATTACAGAGTAGACTTGATGGTATATTGATCACTTACCCTATCCTAGCCTCGTTGCGAAAGGTAAACGCTCGCCTTGGCTACATGCCTCAATCGTTTTACTCAATGGCAACGGCGTGGGGGCGGGCCAACCAGTTTTATCCATCCTTATCCGGGCTAACTGATCCCACATTAAGTACTAGGATGCTTGTTAAGCGTCAACCCAAAGTTTAATTAAAGTTAGTGACGATCCCATGGTTGCTAAATCCCCATTTTTATAATAAAAACCTCCAATTCAATATCAAATCTGGCGACCACGGACGCCCTAGATCCACAACCACTAAATAATTGATTTTCATGTCACCCGACCCAATCGAAAGATACGAAAGGGGCCAAGATGAAATGGAAAAATGCCCATGACCTGCAATATGCATCTCATATATATTTAATCATTGCATGGTATATAAAGATGACATGGCACATGGTACAACTTACTAAAGCGTTAAGTACAAGCATGTGAAACATAACCACAATTTAAGCAATATAGACTCGAACCATTGGCATGAGTTCATCTCATCAAAAGTATCACTTTCATACACTAATTACTCACAAAGTTCATATAAGGTTCACACACTCAAATATCATGAGTAACACATTATTCAAACACAGCCAATTTTAGGTATAAGTTTAATTGCTAGTTTTAAAGTTGCGACAGTGTTTCAAAGTACTTAGACATTGATTTAATTTTGAAATTTTAATACCAATTAGATAAAAATATTTTCTATAACTTTCATATTTATCATCAAGGTAAGTTCCTAAAGTAAAAAGGTGATTTATTTTATTTTAGTAAAACCCTTCAGCATTTTACAAAGAAAACCTTAGAAATCGGGCCTCTGTTGGCCACGATTTTGGGGTATCATTTGAAGGGATACGGCTCTGATTTTAGGTGAGCTTTTAATTTAAAGTGTCCCTTGCAAGTTTCATGCTTTGTGCTAAGGCAAGTTAGTTGGAAAAAGTTTAATATTTTGGCCAATTTGTAAAAAGGGTTCAGTCAGCCTAAAAAGGGTCTACATAGTGTGTTTTTAACAGAGAATGGTTAAAACCTTTAGGGTAACATCCGAGGGTATTTTGGGCTGATTTTTTTTTCAGTATTTAGTTTAATATATTATCTACATTCTTCATGGTTACCACTTTTGGATTTGGCTTCTAACAAGTTAGGTTTTTGTTCTCACAAAAATGTGTGACAGAGAGGTCTGTCAGTCACTAAACCTTAACAGTAACTTTTGGAAGACTTTTAACCTATCAAGACTTCATATTTTTGGCTCATTGTTGGTGGTCAGAAAACAAGTTAGGTTTTATGTTTTGACCGAAGCTCGGTTCTCACTCTAACTTAAGGTTTTTAGGTTTGCAACTCAGAGTGGTCGAGATCTGGCACTCTTTAGAGAAAATGAGATATCTGGAGTTCTACTGAACGGCTTCACTTCAAACTAATTTTTTTATGAAAGCGAACTCAAAAATCTAGATCTAGAAACAAAAATAAATTTAAGATCATTTTCTTACAATTAGGTAAGATGGTTTAAAGTTGGTGGGAGAAAGTAAGTAAGTCCAGAAAATCAGGCTACTTAGGGTTTTGGTGGCTTAGTTTATGTTGTGTACATTTTTTACATGTTTTCTTTGCATGCATGTTATAAACTCACATAAACCAAAACTCCAGAATACACACAAGCCATAAAACTTAAAAACATACACATGCTAGCTCATACAAAACACAATCTTACACAAATAACCCATGTTCTACTCCTATGACACCTTTCTGACTCATTCCTTGTTTAATTTTCTTATGGTTTGTTATAGAGATAGATTGAGGGGTGTCTTAGGGGAGAATATCAAAGGGTTTGAAGGAGTTTCTTACCTTTTTTGATGCTCAAATGGGTGAAGGAAAGTAGGACTTAGCTTTATTGTACCTCCATTGAGCCTTTCTTCTTTTCTCTTCCTTTCTTCTTTCTTCTTTCCTCGTTCTTCTCTCTTAGAATACTTAAAATTTTTGGCGCCTCTCTCTCACACTCTCTCAGCCGAAATACATGAAGGTGAGTGAAGACAAAGGTCCTATTTTTATAGAAAAAAAATGTAATGGAGTGTAATTATGGTGTTTAATTAAAATTTGAATTTTCTTAAACTTCCATTGGTTGCATGGGAGGTGGTATTTATTCGAGACTTACAAAAATCAGGTTTTGGGGCAGGCGGTTCGGCTATGGTAGATTTGGGAGACTAAAAATCTGATCTTGTGTTTAACGAGAGTTTTAAATGGTATTTTGATATATTTTTGTGAATATAATTGCATAAAATATTAGTTTTATGTATTTTTTTGGTATTTAAACCTATCAAAACCTATTATATTAATATATTTATAATTAATTTAGTATTTTCATGATTTATCATAATTTTAATAGCAAGTAAATAAATAAGTGTAGGCTTTTAAGTTAATTTAAGCTAGTTTGACTAAAATTGACTTTTTGACTTATTTATTGTGTAGAGATCTTGAATAATTATTTGTTTGCTTTTGTTGACTTATAATATTATATTATTATATAAATTACTTGTATGAAAAGTATTAGGTCAAAATAATGTTTAATTTATACATTTTTTTCTTATTTTTAAGCTTAAAAAGGCAAAAGTAACTTTTTGGGCACATGCTCCTAGGTTGCCAGCTATGCAAGGGCAATTTGGTCTTTTTTGGGTGTCCATGTGTCAAATTTTAAAATTTTAAAACTTTTTGTTGTACTAGAGGTAAAATGGTCATTTGACCTTAATTATGGAAATTTTTGATTTTTAGTTTAATATTTTGTATTATTACTTAATTTAAGCTGTTCTGAGATTTTTCTAAGTGTTAGGACTTTATCTCTAAGTATTTGGTCTCTTTTAGGTTTTTCGAATCAAAATCAGGGTCTTGGGTTACTTAGGGTTTTTCCTCGTTCATGTGGCAACTTAAGTTCTTATTATCTATCCGTCGCTAATACTAGGGTTTGAGCTAGGTTATTACATCTACCGTCGTTGGTGACTTGTTACTTCCGCCGCTGTTGGTGACTTGTTACTTCTGCCGTCGTTGGTCACATATTACTTCCGCCACTGTTAGTGACTTGTTACTTTTGCCACCATTGGTGACTTGTTACTTCTGTCGCCGTTGGTGACTTGTTACTTTGCTGCTGCTGGGGATTTGTTGGTGACTTATTACTTCTGCCGCCGTTGGTGACTTGTTACTTTGTCGCTATTTGTGACTGGTTACTTTTGTCGTCGTTGGTGACTTTTTGGTGACTTTGTTTGCCCTAGTCTTAGGATTCTAGAAGACCTTGGCATCTCAGAATCTCAAACTTTGGCTATAGGAGACTGGTTACTTTGCCCTAGTCTTAGGATTCTAGAAGACCTTGATGTTTTGGAATCTCAAACTTTGGCTGTTGGAGACTGGTTACTTTTTCCTAGTCTTGGGATTCTAAAAGGCTTTAACGTCTCAGAATCTCAAACTTTAGCTATTGGAGATTGGTTACTTTGCCCTAGTCTTAGGATTCTAAAAGACCTTTATGTCTCGTTATCTCGAACTTTGGTTACTGGTTACTTTACCCTAGTCTTGGGATTCTAGAAAACTTTGGCGTCTCGAAATCTCAGACTTTGGTTGGTGGAGACTTTTTGTTGCCCTCATTCCTTCAATTCAAAAAGTCTAACATAACAATATTTCTTTCTTTTTCTATGATGAACTTGAAATAAAATTTCTAGATGCTTACGTACTCAAAATGGCATCAAGTTTTTTTAGGCA
>JAOTRH010442339.1:0-67604 GCA_034768845.1 Heliamphora exappendiculata
TAAAATTAATATTTTATGCATTTAAATACACAAAAATGCACCAAAATACATTTTAAAACCCAAATAAATTACAAAATCAGTTTGGTCTGCCCCAAACCTGTCCTAGCAACCCCCCCTTGCTGCAAATATCTGATCTCTCATGCCTCAAATAAGTCCCACCATCCCATGCACCCAATCAAATTTAGGAAAAATTTAAATTAAAGCTAATACACCATAATTATGTTCCTACTACAATTTTCCTATAAAACAAGACCCAGACCACCCTTTCATTTCTCCATGGTTCGGCTAAGAGAAGTGAGTGTGAGAGGCTCCAAAAAATTCTAAGTGTTCTAAGAGAGAAGAAGAAGAAAAGAAGAAGGAAGGAAGGAAGCTAAGTCCCACTTCTCTTTAACATTTTGAGCTTCAATTAAGGTAAGAAACTCTCTCAAACTATCTAATGTTCTCCCCCAAGATAACCCTCAATCTATCTCTATAACAAACCCTAAGAAGATAAAACAAGAAATGAATCAAAAAGGAGTCGTATGAGAGATTTAGGAACTGTTCATGTATGAATAAGCCTTATATATATTTACATGTGTTTATTTTTGAGTTTTATGGCCTAAACATATTCTGGAGTTTTGATTTGTATAAGTTTATAACATGCATGAAAAGAGAACATGTCAAAAATGCTCCCAATATAAGCTAAGCAAGCAAGACCCTAAGTAGCCAGGTTTTCTGAACTTATTCATTTTCTTCCACTGACTTTAAATAATCATAACTAAATTTAGAAAAATGGTATTAAAGTGATTTTTGTGCCCAGATCTATATTTCGGAGTCGTATTTCATACAAAATTGGTTTGAAGTGATTTCGTTGGGTAGAACTCCAGATATCTCATTTTGTTTAAAGAGTGTCAGATCTTGACCACTCTAAGTTTCAGACCTAAAAACCTTAAGTTAGAATGAGAACCGAGCTTAGGTCAAAACTGAAAACTTGTAGAGGATAAATTTATCTTTCTTTCCACAAAGAATGAGCCAAAAATATGAAGTGTTGATGGGTCAAAACACTTCTCAAATTCTCTATTAAGGTTCAATGACTGATAGACCTCTCTGTCACATCTTTTTGTGAAACTTAAAACCTAATTGTTTTGAAGCCAAATACAAAATTGGTAAACATAAATTTTTTAGCTAACATATTGAACTAGTTACTGAGCACAAATTAGCCCAAAATACCCTCGGATGATACCCCAAAGGTTTTAAACATTCTCTGTTAAAAATACATTCTGCAAATCCTTTTTAGGCTGACTGAACCCATTTTATAAATTGGTCAAAATCTCAAACTTTTTACAAATAACTTGCCCTAAATCAAAACATGAAACTTGTAGGGAATATCTTAAACTAGAATCTCACCAAAAATTAGAGCCATAGCCCTTGAATTGATGCCCTAAAACAGTGGCCAATAAAGGCTCAATTCTTATGTACTTCTCTATAAATTGCTGAATCGTTTTTTCTAAAATAAAATAAATGACCTATTTACCTTAGGAATTGACCTTAGTGATAAATATAAAAGTTATAGAAAATATTTTTATCTAATTGATGTTAAAATTTCAAAAATTAAATCAATGCGTAAGTACTTCAAAACGTTGTCGCAACCTTAAAATTAGCAATTAAAACTTGTACCTAAAATTGGCTAAGTATTTGAATGGTGTGTTGCTTATGAAACTTGAGTATGTGAATCCTATATGAACTTTGTGAGTAATTAGTGTACGAAAATAATACTTTTAACAAGATGAACTCATGCCAATGGTTCGAGTCTATGTTGCTTAAGTAGTGGTTATGCTTTACACGCTTGTATTTAATGCTTTAACAAGTTGTACCATGTGTCATGTCATGTTTACATATCATGCAACGATTAATTATACACGAGAAGCCTATTGCACGTCCTGGGCATTTCTCCATTTCATCTTGGGTTATCGGAGTCCCCTTCGTATCTTTTGATTTGGTTGGGTGACATGAAACTTAATTATTCAGTGGTTGTGGATCCAGTGCATCCCTAGTTGCCATATGTGATATTGAATTGAAGATTTTTATTATAAAAAGGAGATTTAGGCACCATGGGTTCGTCACTAACTTTAATTTAGATTTTGGGTTGACACCTAATGAGTATCCTTGTTCTTAAGGTAGGACTGGTCGACTTGGAATAAGGATAGATTAAATTAGATAAAGGTGGGTCCCTGCGCCGTTGCCATTGAGTAAAACAGTTGTGACATAAAGCTCGGTAATAAAAATTTACTATTCGCAACGAGGCGAGGATAAGTTAAGGTGAACAAGAGCTATCAAGTCTACTCTGTAATTCCCGGCGTTGAATTCATGATACTGTTATGGAAGTACTTGGGGATTGGGAATCTGCATTGCATTCATTTGCGTTACACACTTATTCTTTTGTTCTTATATATGTGTTCATCATGTTGAAAATGATAAATAGCCTGTAACTTTGTACTGGGTGCTATACTACATGTATAGTGGAATACCTTGTCGCGAGTTTGTTAGACAGTTTAGAAAATTTGCTTCTGGGCTCCGGCTCATGGCATTTATGCCACAGGTGACGAAGAGGGACCCTTTGAGGAAGGCGAGTTAATTGAAGGGGAAGAATTTGTAAAAGAGGGAGAGTGGCAGGAGCAGGTCGACCCCAACGACATAGTTTGAAGACGTAGCACGTCCCTTTTTGATCTTTTTGTTCAAGTTTTCCACGGACATGATGTAACTTTTGTTAAACTTTCTAGGACTGTACTTATTAAGTATTTTGAACAATCTCTGAACCATTAGTGATGTAATAGTTATCTTTTGTACTTATGAACATTCGCCAAGAATATGTTCCTTATTTATAGTTACATATATCCTGACATGCCTGGGGAACGGGGTGTCACAAGAGTACCGCAGGGCAGATCATTTGTCTTTGTTGATCCCAGTGCTTTTAAAACACCGATCGTGCCCGTTGCTACAGCTACTCCATCTATGATTAGAGGTACTCTCTTAGTATATAGATCATGGGTCAGTGTTCTTATTGACACGGGAGCATCGCATTCTTTTATTTTCTCTGCTTTTTCATCTGTATTTGGGGTAGAGACGAACTCATTGGGTAGTGTATTGAATGTAGAGACCCATGTTAGTGGGAATGTAGTGTTGAGTCGCGTTCGTGGATCTTGCGAATTTGGGGTTGCCGATCGTTGTGTAGAGTTTGACTTTATCATTCTAGACATGATCACGTTTGATGTCATCCTAGGGATGGGCTAGCTGAGTTACCCCATGTGGTTGATCGAGATGAGGGTTTGGTGTTAAAGCCCGGTGTTGCTCGGAATTAAGGGAATTTAGGTTTCCTCTTTTTTGCTCTCAGGTTGGATGAGACAATTAAGGTTCAAGGAGAGTTACCCCATGTGGTTTGCGACTATCCAGATATTTTTTCGAACGATCTGTTCGAGTTACCACCAAGTCGTGAGATAGAGTTTTCTATTGATCTGATTCCAGGAGCTGCTCACATTTCTATGCCATCTTATCGCTTTGCACCGATTGAGTTACGAGAACTTAATGTACAACTACATGAGTTAATTGATAAGGGGTTTGTATGTATGAGTGCGTCGTTGTGGGGAGCTCCAGCTCTTTTTGCTAAGAAAAAGGATGGGTCCTTGCGGTTGTGTATTAACTATAGGAAATTGAACCAAGTGACAGTGAAGAATAAGTATCATATGCCGAGGATTGATGATGTTTTTGATCAATTGAAGTGGTTGAGTTGCTACTCGAAGATTGATTTGAGGTCAGGGTACCATCAGCTAAGGATTAGTGATGAGAACATAGCAAAGACCTCCTTTCGGACTCGTTATGGTTACTATGAGTTTCTGGTTATGCCATTCAGTTTGACGAACGCTCCTGCGACGTTTATGGGTTTGATGAACCACATCTTCCACCTATATCTAGACAGATTTGTGGTGGTATTCGTGGATGATATTCTTATCTATTCACATATGAGGGCGATACACGACGAGCACCTGCGTATTATTCTATAGCTTTTTAAAGAGCATCGCTTGTATACAAAGTTCGAGAAGTGTGAGTTTTGGATGTTAGAGGTGAGATTTCTTGAACACGTGGTATCGATAGATGGAGTATCAGTAGATTCTTTGAAGACTGATGCAGTAATGGGTTGGGAACGACCAAAGAATGTCTTCGAGATCTGTAGTTTTTTTGGGTTTGGCAGGCTACTACCGGTGGTTCGTGAAGGATTTTTCTAGACTTACAGCGCCGATGACGCGTCTTACACCAAATGGAGCCATGTTCGTGTGGAGTGAATCCTGTGAGTTGGCATTCTAGGAGTTGAAGATGAGATTGACCAATGCACCAGTGTTGATTATTCCTGAGCGAGGTTTAGGTTACATAGTGTACTATGACGTGTCACATGATGGTCTAGGTAGTATTCTGATGCAGGAAGGTAAGGTTGTAGCTTATGGATCTCGATAGTTGTATACTCACGAGAAGAACTACCCAACGCATGATCTGGAGTTGGCAACTGTGGTCTTTTGCCTTGAAGACATGGCGGCACTATCTTTATGGTGAGCACTTCGAGGTTTTTTTCGATCACAAGAGTTTGAAATACTTTTTTCGTAGAAAGACTTGAATCTACGCTAACAACGGTGGATGAAGTTGTTGGAAGACTATGACTTTGACTAGTAGTACCATCCGGGGAAGGCCAATGTTGTGTCTGACGTTCTCAATAGAAGATATCATGGTTCTTTAGCTTCTATGGCTATACGAGAGTGGGACAAGCTAAGAGACGTTGGTGAGTTTGATCTGTATCCCGGGGAGACAAGGAAATATGCGACCTTATTTTAAATAGCTTCACGACTTGCATTGGTTGCACGTGTGCTAGAGGCTCAGCAGATAGATCAGGAGGCTTAGATGATACGAGACCGTATTGCTAGTGGGAAGGACATTGCGGGATGGATTATGAGCCCAGATTAAAGTTTAAGATTGATAGGGAGATTATTTGTACCAGAGTCGTACCGTGCTGGGGTGCTACGTAATTTTCATCATTCACGTCTTACAGTGCATCCAAGAGACACGAAGATGTATCACGATCTGCGCCGTCAATTCTGGTGGACAGAAATGAAGAGGGATGTGATTCAGTTCGTTTTTCAGTGCCTTACTTGTCAACAGGTAAAGGCGGAACACCAAAGACCGACAGGATTGCTATAGCCATTTCCAATATCAGAATAGAAGTAGGAGAACGTCACGATGGATTTTGTATCAGGACTTCCTAGATCACCTAAGGGACATGAGGCTGTTTGGGTTGTGGTTGATAGATTGACGAAGTCTGCACACTTTCTTTCCATTCATGTGAAGGATTCGGTAGACAGACTGGGTAGGTTATATGTCCGTGAGATAGTTTAGCTACACGGAGTACTTGTGACTATTGTTTCTAATCGAGACCCGCACTTTACATCACACTTTTGGCAGAGTCTTCAGGTGGCTTTGGGGACAAGCTTGATGTTCAGCACTGCTTTTCACCCACAGACAGATGGTCAGTCTGAAAGGACCATACAGATTTTGGAGGATATGCTGGGGACCTGTGTACTTGATTTTTGAGGTTCTTGAGAGGATCATCTACCACTGGCCGAGTTTGCATATAACAATAGTTATCAGTCCAGCCTTGGGATGGCACCTTTCGAGGCCTTATATGGCAGGCCATGTAGATCACCGGTGTGCTAGATAGATGTGGGAGAGACCACAGTCTTGGGACCTGACTTAGTGCGAGAGAATAGAGAAGATTGCTGTTATTCGCTAATGTCTGGTGATTGCTTAGAATTGCCAGAAGTGTTATGCAGATTGGAGGAGGAGACCTTTGGAGTTTGTAGTAGGGGACCACGTGTTTCTGTAAGTCTCACCACGTAGAGGCTTTGCCACCTTAGTTGGCGTCTGTACACAATGTGTTTCACGTTTTCATGCTTTGAAAGTATGAGCCTAACCTGTCACGCGTTCTGGATTGGGCTGAGTTGTAGGTAGATGAGGATGTTACACATGAGGAGCGGCCCGTGAAGATTTTGGACACGAAGGAGCAAGTGTTGAGAGGGAGGGCCATTGCTTATGTCAACGTCCTATGGCTTCATCACGGGGTTGAGGAAGCAATGCGGGAGCTTGAGTCTTGGGTTCGTGTTAGATACCCGAAGTTGTTTTCCTTGTGACCTTGTAGCGAATTTTAGGGGCAAAATTCCTTAAGGGGGAGAGTTGTGAGACTCGATTTCGTTTCATTTTGTGGTATATATATGCGATGTGTTTCTTTTTCGTTATATACATATCTTCAATGTTTGGTTTATGCTTTAATGTTGTAGAACAGCATGTACAAATGTGTTTTACGCTTTCTCGGGTTTTGTTAGGGCTTGCTTGGTTGGCTTCAGGGCTGAAAAATATGTTTGAATGAAGTGGGTGTTGTCCAGTCGACTGAGTCGACAGTAGGCTTGTTCAATCAGCTGGATTGGGCCCTCTAGTCGACTGAGGTGTGGAGGTGGAGGTTGTTTTGAGATCCAAAACTCCTTCAATCGACTGAATGAGGCACTTTAGTCGACTGGATGCCTTTTTTTGTGGCCTATATATATCCAGTGCCTGTTTTCTTTCTGAAAATATTTTTTTTCCCAAACTCTCCACCTTCTCTCTACATTTTTGTTGTGCCTGGGCCTAGTTTTTTACGATCATCTTGTGAATCTTTGTTATCCACGTTGTGGGCTACACATCCATCCAAGCATATCCTCATTCTGACGAGGTTTGATTTTTGAGGTTTCGAGTTTCAAATCATCGAGGTACGATTCTAGACTATGCTATAATTAAAGGGTGCTACGTGCAGTTATATGATTTTTCACATGTTAAAAATGCGCTAAATGTCATGTTTTATGTTTAAACCATGTTGTTCGGATAAAAAGTATGTTTTCGCTTGTTATTGGTTTATTACCTGATTTAAACTTGTGCATATTTGGTTTTCAAAAGGTGATTTTGAAAACGGTTGATTTGTGAAAATCTTAAAAATCGTGTTTGGAGGTTTGGACCTAACCCTCAAGGTTAAGCCATGGCTTTTTAGACATTTTGATAAAAACGGTGAAAACATGTTTTTAAATGTTGTTTGATCTCCATGGCTGATGGATGACATGGCGGTGGGCCATTTAGATCTTTATACATATTTAATGTATAATTGTGGAAATGTTTTCGTAGTTGAGCTACGGGTTAGTTTTTCAATGATTCTATAGATGTGCCAGGACAATTGGTGTATTGGGCTTCTATTACTATTCGGTGAAAGACCAAAAACTTGTGCAAGTAGGTACCTTTGTCCTTCGGGTTAATCCGCGTAAAGAAGGGGTGGGTGCTTTTTGTTCCTTGGGTTTCAGGCCCGTAAAGGAAGTGGTTTACGTTGTTGTGACTCCGTATAGAACTTGTCATTATCTAGCAAGCCTTAAATAGTTCAGAACTAGGGTAATGGGCAGGAGTCTATAGTTGTTGCCTTTGTCCCTAGTTTGACAAAGTCGATAAATAGGAATCATTTATCATATATATTTCTCGGTTGTGTGATCCAAGCGAAAAAAAACATTTTGTTACTATTTTTTCTTAACTGTTAAGCTTTATTTGCATTGTTGAAATGCATGATTTCAGGGATGAAAAACCTTTTTAAGCTATTATGGTTGAGTCAACTTATGCTATGTGATTGCATATCCTGCTTTATTGCATTATAGTCTGTTTCTATTAGGTTTTGGCTCACGTAGTGGGATTTGTTAAAACCTTCTTCAAGTATTGACGATCACAAGGAGTTGATCTAGATGTGCCAGTGGTGGTGAAAGACTACTGTTTAGTTTTCCTTTTTGTTATGAGATCATGTATTCATACATATGTTGCCTGTTTCTGAAGGCATATTTTGCACGCCTTGAGGCGATATATTATGTATGTATGGAACTATATGTATGTTGTATTGAGAGATGAACTTCGGGTACTCTTTTTAATTCCAAAAGTTGTATTATTTTGGTTGATGGTTTTATCTATAAAATGAATTTTTTTATAATGGTGGTTTGGTGGGCATGTCACGTGACCCTGGATTTTAGGGCGTGACATGGGTTTTTCTGTCAATTTTAGCTCCAATGATCTCCAATTCATTCAGAAGACTGATCCCTAACTGAGGTGCGTTCAGCCATATTTGCATTCATTAGAGACTTCATGGCTACTTGCCTAGCAGCACGATTTTGATCTGCAAATATTTCTTTGAGGTTCATAATCACGTCATAGGCAGTAGACATAAACTAATGCTGATGCTGCAAAACATTTGACATTGAAGCAGAAATGTAATAACGAGCCATCTGATAAGCTTTTTGCCACTTCTGATGGGCCTGGATTTTCTGTTCGGTCACCCCCACATTAGGTACTGGTGAACATATCTCAGTTAATATAAATTTATGATTCTCGGCAGTTAATACAATGTCCATGTTCTGTTTCTAGTCAACATAATTTGGTCCCGTAAGTTTGTTTTCGTTGAGTATAGAAGCAAGTTGGTTGAATATCATTTTAATCTTGAGAATTATATAGTTAAAAATATCATTAATTATGACGAGCAAAATTTTAAATTTATTTTAATCTAGTTCCTTCTACTATTTTAAAATTAATTCGCCAATAGCCTAAAATCCGGTGAATAGCATGCCTCGATGGGAAGATGTCTACTATCCACCATTAGTCCAAACATGTCAATTTTTTTGAATTTTTCTATCCAGGCAACTGATCCTGCCAAGTGAAATTAAATAGCTGATATAATTTCAGTCCAATAAATAATAGTAGTGACTCAGATGGAGATAATACTATTTTACACAGCTAAGTGTTAATCTTCACCTAATCCCAAATTAATCTTTTCGCAATAAACTTTTCAGATAGAGAAGTGATCAACACTAACAATTATCCAGAATTATTCCTAAAGGAAGTTTGTATTAGCGATACCGCACTTAATCTGTTCGATTTGGAAGAAAACCTTACTGCCAACACACAGGATTTAATTGCATTGCCTACAAACTAGTGATGGAGACCGCGTAATTTATTTGTGAATAAATTTTCTCTTCCACTTAGATTTTTAAAACATTTTCTAGGATAATAAAAATTTATTTAATTAAAATAAATTTAATAATTTTGAAAAAACACACGATATAAAATAATCAAATACCTTTCCGTGTATACGATTTCAAATATTTTGATTTGCTAAATTATCTATTCGTGTTTAAATGCATAACAAATAAAATTTTAATAAATATACAGTTTTTTCTTCAATTTTTCAACTAAGGTATTGATTAAAGGTAATTATTTATTTTATTTTTTTTTTGTATTTTTTGAAAAATAATAATTTATTTTAATTAAATATTTTTTTATTTAATTAATTCAAATTTTGAAATTAATTCTCATATTTTTTCAAGATATTCGATTTTATGAAAAATCATCTTAAACGTGATATTTTGTAAAAAATAAAATATTTAAAATTTTTTCTATTTAATTAAAATTAATTAATTAAAAAAATTAATTTTATTTTTTATATTTTCTATTACAAAATATTTTAATTAATACTGAATTTCTGAATTAATTAAATTAATAGGATAAATAAAATAGATATACAATCATCCACGCAGTTCATATATATATAAATATAATGTATATATTCCAGTTTTATGATCCAAGTAAAATACTTAAGCGTTTCAGTCTCCCAAAAATAATAAGTTGTATCAATCCCTGTTCGTCTTTGATTCGATGTCCTGATTGCATCAGATTTTCCTGATACTCTTTGATATATCAATATATATCATATCAGTTTTCTCTATATCAGTATATACATCAAAACAGTCCTGGGAGAGAGAAAAAACCATCGACCACCACAAGCTGCCAGGGTCGCCACTTAGCTGCCCACTTCAAGCGGCTTCTGTCGTCTCATTCGAGTTTCGTTTTTTACAAACTTTATACCGTTGGAAAGCTCTCAAAATATGAAATTTTCTTGTCAAAAAAAACTGCTCAAAAATAGCCCGAAAAGTGCAAAAAAATAGCTCGAAGCTGTTGTTACCGCCCTTGTGTGCCGCCGCCTATTTCAGTGCCCTATTTGGGCTTTTTTTGTGCTTCTTTAGTGCTGTTTTTTTTTTTGTTGAAAAAAATTGCTCAAATATCCAGTCACACCTTGCTTCAAAGAACACCTCGAAAATAGTTTTGAAAAATTTCAAAAATAGCTCCAAAGGGCCGTCGGTTGTTGCCGCCAAACAGCCACTGTTTGCTGCAATTGTTTTTTTTTAATTTTTTGATAGTTTTTAAGGTATGTTTTACTGGTATTTTATGCTTAAAAAACTGTTAAAAATAGTTCCAAAAATAGACAAAAAAATCATCCAAACTGCCGCCGAATTGTTGCTGACAAAGCCACCGGTGGTGGGTTGTTTTGGTTTTTTCTGGCTATTTTTAACTTGTTTTTTTGCTATTTTTTTATTCAGAAATACTACAAAAAAATCACCAAAAAATTTGTTTAAAATCATTAAAAACTTACCGCTATTCGTGGATCATAAAAATCCAAACCATCGACGGTGCCGGCTCCGTTCTTCGTATTCTTGGATATATTCAATCTATTCTTAAATAATTTAAATAGATATTTTAAAAATAAAAACTAACTATTATATCGATCTTATATCTCGAAGGCTCACATTCGATCTATCACGGTCAACCCCCGTGATTAAAAAAATAATTAATCATCATTCACACTATTCAATTAAACATGAAAAATAAATGACGATCATAAAACTGGAATTAGAACGCCTGCAAAATAATAGTTAGCACAGTTCTAGAACTACCTGGCCCCGATAACTGTAAACAAAAAACAAAACGACTCTAATACCAATTGATTGAGACAAGATTGCTAAAATCATTATTTTTGCAAATAATTTTCGATAAAAATTAACTGGACGGACAAATGCCGAAACGGGATCCAGATAAAACTTTTGATGACGAACGCTCAAAATAAAATCCGTACAGCCACAGTTAATTTAGAAGAATACATTTTTACCGATCGACTCTTCAACTACGATTTGAATCCTAGTTGAAACTCTTGTCAGATCTTCTACTGTATTCCATTATACAATTCTTGAATGTAGGGTGAGCTACAATCTATCAAGAATGCGTACCGGCGGAACCTGGACAACTTTAGTCTTGGAAGACAAGTTATGAAATTGGTTCAACCTACCCGTATATTTATAGGGTTACAACAGAGACCTGTGAAATAATTATGAGTAAGATTTATAATATAACAGAGACACGTATTAGCGATTTACATAATTAAACAAACCTCTGCAAATATGAAAAACTAGCAACGGTTTCTGTAATTTTCATAAAATACTGAATTACAATTTACACCACTAAAGAACTATAATTGTACTCTGACCCATAATGTCAAGACCTTCTTGCATTGAGCTTATGTTATTAAATGCTTATTATTTTTCCCCACGTTAAGATTCCCGATACCCGTCAATTAAATTTAATTACTGATAATTTAATTTAATCTACATCTTAATATTTCTTAAGTCTTTCTACATAACTTATTTAACTATCAGATAATCAAACTCACCCGCAGGATTTGACCCAATAAAAATTTATAGGCTTCCTTAAGGAGGTATCATTAATCCCGATCTTTCGGGACGTAGATTCCGTTAATAATTAATATTTACTATATAAATAATATCGCTATCCAACTTATCGTGAATATAAACCTATATAAGATCGCTTTCTCTAATGAATTAAAATAACGAATATTAAATATACGCAAATCAATAATTATTTCAGGATTAAGAGCATAAGTACTATTTATAATAACTTTGGGGTGTGAATTAATTTATATAGTCAGTATAAAATTAATTATCCTAATGTGTCCCGTTTAATACACACAAAGTATACTAGTATAAAGAGTCAAAATAATAGACGACGCTATTATCTGTTTCCTATAACCAAAATAGAGTTACTAAAACTTTGTACTACAGTCGTACTGATGGTATGTCTATTTTCATATAAACTGTGAACATAAAACTTATATTCTGCAAGAATTTAAAATTTGATCTTCGGTGTGTTAGCCGTACTCTGCACATCAAAATAATATTATATAGAATATCGGACATCCATGCATAACTTTAAAGAAATAATACACATACATTGCTCATAAAGATTCTCATAAAATAAAAAATTAATTTTATTAAAATAAAATTAAATACTAAAAATATAGTTTTTAGTATACCATTCATAACAAGGTATTGGCTGATTAGGGAACCTTGTGTGCTCCCTCCACCCTTCGAATATGAAAAGTACTCTTGATGGGATTGCACTCCCTTAACTTTTTGGGGAGGAAATCCATGTTAATGAGGCAGAGTCCTGCTGGCTTACTCAGAACGTAATGGGAATAGAAGAATACCTTTAGGGAACCAAAGAGCCAGATAACACATGGGCTATAGAAATAGCACAAGAAGAGTGCAATCGAAGAAAGAAGAAGGCAGAAGATTTTTAAGCTTTTCAAAGAAATGAGTACACAGAAATAGAAGTGAGGTAGGTAACTGATCAGTTCAAAGAATTGTAGGAACCGAAAGAGAAAATAGAGCATTTGACAAGAAATGAAAGACATTTTAAAACTACTCAGTTAGAGAATGGGAAAGCAAGTAAAGGGGCAGAAGAATCAAAGAAGTAGGAAAAGAAAAAGGACAATGAGGAGGAAGATGTGGTGCTGAAACAGTTAAGGAAGGCATGCAAATGTTAGCATTCAGGAGTTGATGATTGCTTTCCACAAACACAAATGAGCCATGTTAAAAACTTTGAACAAAGTAGATATCTCAATCGATGTCTCTCTCGATCAGTTAGTTGGAATGTTAGTACCTGATAAGCAACACAACATGATTAATTTTAGTGATAAAGATTTTTCGTCAGAGGCACCATCTCACCACAAGCCATTACATTTGACCGTTATATATTTGGAAAAGTGGGTGCTGGTCGTTCTACTTGCTAACGGTTCTGCACTTAATGTATGCCCGTTACGTAAGACTTCATGCCACGTGCATAAGGAGTTTGGGCTTCTGATAACACCTGTATAAATGTATTGGGTTTAGTAACCTTTGTTGTGACAGTTAGACTGTAGAAAAGTGAGATAGAGTTTCATGTTCTCAACGTACTAATTTCATTCAACCTATAGCTAAGAAGGCCGTGGTTACACGATCCAACCATAAGGGTAGTACCATCAACTCTGCATCAGAAAGTCAAATTAGTATAATTACACCCAAAAAAAGTTAAATTGTTAAAAGATGGGGCAACAATCACTATTTTAGGAGCAACTAGCATTTCGACCACTCTCAATGACAGCATCCTGCTTCTTGAAATCCGGTAGGAGGAGGAAGATTTACTTTTTAACAAATTTAATTTTAACAAAACCAAGACTGTTCAAATGTTGATGAATGAAAAAGATAACTATATGAATCCAAAAGTGGTAGCAATGATGAAGGGAATGCCATTTTTTCTACGGATAGGACTTGGTAAAAACTTATAAGGCATCATAATGCCAATCCTTGTCAATTATAACAGTCAGACATACAGGCTTAGATATAAGCCAGAATTGGGAATCTTAGTAAAACTAAAGATCAGTAAATACATGCCAACTTTAAATGTGCGTTTCATCAAAGAAGAGGATGGCTTCCTTTACTGTGGGTTTCTAGAGCCCTAGATAGAAGAAGAGACTAATCAAAAAGTTCGGGAATAAAAATCTTCTTGAGTCATTAGTTATCCGACAATGAAGAGGAAATGGAAGTGTGGCAGATGGGATTTACCGAGAAAATTCCAACAGATTGGATAGACCATTTTGAGTAGGGAGATATGAGTTCTTTCTTTGATGAAGAGATTAACCAAATGCATATAAGCGATGAGAAATACATAGGTATGCTGATGATGGGTGCCAAAAAGCCTACGAATTACAACAAGTTCATTATGGATGTTGTTGATGGTGTTGGAGGTAAACTATCAAGATCATTGATTTGAATATGACTTTTTCGAAAAAAAAATACTAAACAGGCAATCGCCGAAACTAGCTCCAGTTTAAAACCTTATGAAGTCAAACGATCAAAATAAAAACCCGTACTCCCAAAGTTAGATTTGGGATTATACATTTCAAAATCTGGTAGAATGATTTCGATTATTGCAACAACTACAAATCTATATCCTTCGAGTTGAAACCCCGATCAAGCCTTCTACTGTATTCCCGATGCGTATCATGAACGTAGGGTGGGTTACAATCCTTCGTGATCTTGAACCTGCTAAACTAATCAACTTTAGGTTTACGTGAAAACCCTAATCTTGAAAGACAACTTATGATTATGGCTTAACATGCCGCATATATATAGGGCTACAACAGGGACTTGTAAAGTAAATATGACTTGGGCTTCTAATGTAATTATAAAAACTACATGCCCCTGAAGCAATATCATAAAAATATAATTTATAATTTATACCACTAAATAATCGTAATTGCACTCCAGCCACATTCTCAAAACCGACTATTCGAGTTTCTGTTATTAAATGCTTAACTCATCTCCCTACATTAAGATTCTCGATACTTGCCAATTAAATTTAATTACTAATAATTTAATTTAATCAGCAATTTTAAAATTTCTTAAGTCCTTCCATTTAACTTTTTTAACTGCCAGATAATTAAATTCATCTGTAAAATTTGGCCCAATCAAAACTTATAAGCTTCCTTAAGAAGGTATTGTTAATCTCAAACAATTGGAACGTAAATTTCGTCAATAATTAATATTCACTTTATAATTAATATCGGTATACAACTCATTGGGACTATTAATCCATAAAAGATCTCACCCTATAATAAATCAAAATAACGAATATTAAATATACGTAAATAAGAATTATTTCAGGATTAAGAGTATAAACACTCATAATAACCTTGAGATGTAAATTAATTTATATAGTTAGTATAAAATTAATTACCCATCTTGTTCAATACACACAAAGTGTACTAGTACAGTGAGTCGAAACAACAGACATTGCTATTATCTATTTTCCGTAACCAAGACATGCCTACTAAAACTCTATACTACAGTCATAGCGATGGTTTATCCAATTCTACCTAAACTGTGAATTAAAACTTATATTCTGTAAGAATTTATAATCTGATCTTCTTTATGTAAATCGTACTCTATATATCAAAATTTATAATCTGGTCTTCTGGTCGTTGATCTGAGCAATGTCGAGAATCCCATCGTAAGTAATAAGTGAAGCTTCACGTTTAAAGTAACCACAAAACTGCATTAGTTGATTTTTAGGGCTCGAGAAAGGGGTTGAGACTACGACCACATTCCGAGATAGAAACACGAGAATAGCAAAAAAGTCCTCGACCATCAGGCACAACTCCTCACACCTAAAGTGGAATACATGGACATCAGGATCCCAATGCTGAGTAACAGTCCTCAAAAAATACTAGTCAATTCTCATGATCTTCAAAGAGAAAGCGCATCCAAACTAAAGTTAACGAAGTTCTTGAGATCAACCAAGGAAAACTCGTCGATCCATGAAGAAAGGGAGTTATTGAAAGAAGGAGCCATGAAGAAACAAAGGAAGAGGCGAATATTCCATAGCAGTGGGATCTGGTTTAAACGGCCTCCTTTTCTCACGGCTACTTCCTCTGTTCCTCGCGGCCGTCATTGATCCTCATGGGCGTGACATTTATTTCTAAAGGCCATGAACTTTCCACCCTCTTTCGCACGACCACCATGTTTGATTGTCATGACCGCGAGTTTCTTTCTCATAGCCATGACCTTTTTCCTGCAAAAATTTTGGCAGCTCCTCTCCTCTTTGTTGGCTAACTAACTCCTTGCCAAGGGGCTTGTAGGCAAGTCACAACATAAAGGTGGACTTGTTGGGCCAGTTTTCCAACTCACGAACATACGTCATGCAATCCACGATGAAGATAATATAAAACAAAGGCACAAAGGCTTACCCACAAATCAAAGTAATGTACAAAGTGCAGTATATGAAGAATGTATCAACAGTCACGCAGGCCCAAGAAAAAGTTATAGGCATGCAGACTTAGATATACAAAGGAAGAAGAAAAAAGAGGTGAGGATCATCACTCGCACCGAGATCTTGTCCTTCAAACCATGTACCCTCCGTGGGAGGATAAATCTCCCGTTGTGGAGCTTGTCTGCTCCTCCTCCTCCTCAGAGCTCTCGATTGTGTGCACCATGCTAGTGGATCAAGCTCGGGATGAAGAAGTGGAGGCAGAGGCTTGTCCAAAAGAAGTAACCGATCCGGTATGGCCACCATGAGTCATCGAACCTCGATCTCTATCACGCTGCAAAGATGCACGACATTAGGTAAAGATACAACAGGCAGTAGGAGTGCTAAAAGGAAAATAAGCAATAAGCATACCAAAGCATGTCCACCCTAAGGATCAATAAAAGCCTAGAGCCCGTGGGATCGGTGCTGTCCATCCGACATATCAACACCCTTATCCCTATTATAATCCTAAAGCACTACTCGCCCCACTCTCTAGAAAGATGTCAAAAGAAAGAGGGTGCATTAGTACATATATAAAGAACTAATATGAAAAGTAGAAGAGAAGGAAAAGGAAACAAACCTGCTCGACACCCGGAGGGAGATGCATCTCCAGCACAAGTGGCCACAAGATCTCTATCTGGTGGAGAACCCCATCCACGAGATAGACGCATCCTAACCAGAGGCGCTTTCAGGATACAAAAGTGCTCATACCCTAAGAATTATCAAATCACACACTCACCGAGGTACCACTCTCTATAGAATGGCCCCTCTAGCAAGACACGAGTTAGAGTAACTTTTCAACTCCACATTAAATCGGCCATGGCTCATTCGCTCATGTCGACCAGAGATCCCACCGAACCTACAAAAATGAGAAACCATGTCAAAATGCAGTCCAAATTAAAAAGTAAAAATAAAAAGCAAAAGAAGAAACATACACAGTTAGTAGTAAGAGTGTCTAAGAAAAGATGACTACTACAATAATAGTAAAATATCACATTTACAAAATTAAAAAAAAATCTCACTTTTTAAAAATTTTTGATTAAAAATATTAAAAAAATTATTTAATCTCACTTTAATAGATAAAATGTGATTGTCTATATATATTACCACACTTACTAATAGAGCGAAATATTTAATACCTTTTTCAATCTCAAATTTTTTAACAAATGTGATTAAAAATATTTTACTTTTTAACAAATGTGATTAAAAATATCATACAGAAATTATTTAATGTTAAAACGCCCGATACATTCCCGTTCATCTCTCAGAAACCACAGCAACAGAACACTCGTGCACCGTCTGCCACCGTTCGTCTTCCTCGCTCTACCGTCGCGTTCGCTAGTCGTCTTCCTCTTCCACCGTCGCGTGGGCCGTTCCTCTTCCATCGTCGTTGCATCGTTCATTGATCCACCGCCGTTGCGTTGTTCGTCTTCCACCGTCGCTGCGCCTTTCGTCTTCACGCCGCTTGTCCAGGTTGTTCCTCTCTCTCTCTCTCTCTCTCTCTCTCTCTCTCTCTATATATATATATATATATATAGACACGTAATATTGTTCTTTTTGGTAGTTAATGTAATGTGTTTCGTTGATACATTTAGCTATTATGGATCTTCTCAGGGATTAATTCGTAAACTAGGGTTTCGATTATGGTGATTGGTCTTTTATTTTCTCAGATTGTGGAATGGTTTGGCTTTCTTTTTCTTAGAATTTGTGTTTTCTCAATGAAGGCGAAGGCTACCAAGGATCCTAACAAGCCGAAGAGGCCTTCTAATGCCTTCATCGTTTCATGTACATCTCTTCTGTTATCTGTTTTTCTTCTAAAAAAAATCATTCATAGATTTGATTGAATAAATTCCTCTTTTAATTTACAATTTACGTATGCCTGATATATAATTTGTGTATCAAGGAGGAGTTCAGGAAGCAGTACAAAGAGAAACACCCGAATTACAAATCTGTTGCTGCCGTAGGTTATTTTTAGCTCATTCCATATGCGTAATGAATTTTGATTCCTATCCTTTTGTCTTTGCTTGTATTAACTTGATATTCAATGGGGGATCAGGTTGGCAAGGCCGACGGAGATAAATGGAAATCTATGTCAGATGCTGTGTGAGTAATTCAACATAAATAAAGAGAATAAATCAAATTATTTTCTAAAATCATTCTCTCTTGATGCTATCCAATCAAAGCAAATATATGTACTTATTGCTGTTGTTTTTTATGTTGAAAATCAGGAGAAACAACCCTATGTGTCAAAGGCAGATAAAAGAAAGACTGAATGCAACAAGAACATCGAGGCTTACAATAAGAGAATAGTACTATTACTTTCTAATTCAATCAACTTTTTTCATTATTTGGTTTTCCCTTATTCTTATTTGTTGTCGTGATTATTTGGAAAAGCTGTTTGCTCATTTCCTGATTGCTCAATTTTGATGGTAGGTCGAGGGACCTGCCGATGACGAAGAATCTGACAAGTCGAGGTCCGAGGTGGACGAGGAAGAGGAGGGGAGTGGAGTTATCTATGTGCTCTGCGTCCCCTCGGGTTCTGCTGGAGAGCCAAATTAGCTGAGGAAGGATGTCGTGCAGGAGTTTTTTAGGTTGGACCTTCAAGGAGACATTTTTTCTTCTCCTATGATGATTGGCGGTCGAATTTTTGTTGGTTGCAGGGATGATTATCTATACTGCCTGGGGCTTGAGATCCAAATTTTAGATGTCTGAAGAAGCAATGGCCCCAATAACTTCCTTCCATATCAGTTGCGCTCTTGCTGCTTTTGGCTGTGATGTCGGATCCGTTCCTGCTCATGTAGATCATCAGTATGCCATGGACTGCATACTATAAATGGTGCCCACACCAACTCAAACTCGTCTGTTTTTTCTTGAAAATGTTTATTATGAATTTACAAAATTTTAGGGGCTAAAGTCATCCAGAGCTACACGGAGGGTGTTTGTTACAACTACAGAACTTATAGTTTCAAGCATTAGAATTTTTATTGGTTAATTTAGAAGCAAAAGCAACAAGCACAAAGCTATACGCACACTTGTTTGAATTTTTTTAAAACTTTTTTCTGAATTATGAACTAAAAGTTGGAAAATAATTTTTAACAAATACTCTCCTGTTGCCACAGTACCTGATATGGCAACGCTGTTCAGACGAATGGGGTGATTTCAAGCATGTTGTGGCAGTCGTAACAACCCTGCCTTATCTTCAGCCCCATTTTTGCTCAAAGTCACTACATCAAATTACGCAAGGCTTCCTTTCTAGATAAACTACATTCCATTGTAAGATACCTTCTACCCTATTCTCAGTGCTACCTGATTGTATTGATAATTGTTCTGCATGTGATGCTTGTGGAAATCAGATCAACAGCCTATGTTTCCATTTTATGGATTGCCATTTTAGTATCCACTTGGCATGTGCATGTTATTTATAAAATCATCATAAAAGTCACTTGAGCAATCTTCCATCTAAAGGAACTATTGGAAAATCTCACCGACTTAATTCTGCTGTGTCCTGTGATGCTTCTGGTGAGATGGCTGATGTCTTGGAATTTGGTGCATTTGGTTTATGTTTTGACCATCGCAACTTGAGTGTTTTCTGTTGCTACCTAGTTATCCAAATGATTATGTGTTCATCCATGAAAATTTAAATTTTGAAATAACTGTGATGTTTATAGAGAGGATTTTTAACTGAGCAACTGCTTTACTTGACTCAAACTAATGGAATCTGGTTGGGCTTTTGTTCACTTATCATGACGCGCAAATAACCTCTTGAGTTATGTAGTTCTGACAGCTCTTGGCCCGTCATGTCTTTCATTAAAGACGTTATTTGCGCTTTATGATAAGGGAACAAAGCCTAATCAGATTCCGTTAGTTTCATTCTAGTCAAGCAGTTCATGACCAATTCAACTTATTGCTCATTTTGTTGTGATGTGATAATGTGCTTGGGTTTTGCTATCCTTGGTTTCTTTAGCAACTGTTGTTCTCTTGGTGCGCCTCTTTCAGTAGAGCAATTAAATCTCTTTTAATATTGTTCATTATTGGACTTAGAATTTTAATGCTTCTAGTTTCATACATTTGTTTATTCCTTTCTTAAGTTGTTTGCTCTCTGAGACACCTATCATTTGTGGTACATTTTTTGCATCAATCTTGCACGGATTTTATGAATACGAACATTGGGCATGCTGAATCAAATTGAATAGGACGATTGCATATACTTATCAATTTACAAGTATGCACTTGTTTGCTTTTGTGTTTTGCTTACAGGAAAGCGTTTTTCTCCTCGTAGAAAACTTTGCTAATATTGCTGCAAGGAGCGGAGACCTTAGGTATGCATCTGAAATCTTGGATTGTTGTAGCATGTTGCAATTTTGTTATTATTTGACTTTTAAAATTTAATTTGTCTGTGGTTTTTTCACATCGAAAGGAATTATTTATTTAAAAACACTATGCAACATTTCTTTTAAGCAGTTAAGCTACTAAATGAGCCATATTCAAATATAGCTTTTCTACTCTAATTTTCACATCTTGGATATTTTTCACTAACAAGGTCCACTTGTCCCATCAGCTGCAGTCACCGATCTTGTTTGCTGCTCTATAATATATCAAACAGTAGAGCGACTTTAGAAATATCCAAGAAGTGTGTTCTAAGATCACCCCGGTGGGTGGATCTGGGTATGGAAGTGGTCTTTTTGTGAATAGCTGGCTAAATTGATTTTAGTGATGCATATCCCGTCAGATGCCATCTTTGCTCTAGGATGTCTCGTAAAAACCTTAAATATTTAGTTAGAAAAATGTATTTTTATTGGCAAGTTTATTATTTAAACTAGCTTGCTCAATATACTTGGAGACTATTTCTGAAACACTTAAAACTAACCACATTTGCTCTCCAGTAAATAAGTAGTTGAATCCATTTGCCAAATCTTTATAGTACAATAAAATAGAATAACATAAAACAAAATTTCTGTTTCAAATCAAGCACTTAAACCAACCACATTTGCTATCCAGTAAATAAGTCGTTGAATCCATTTACCAAATCTTTGTAGTACAACAAAATAAAATAACATGAAATAAAATCTCAGTTTCAAATCTTGTCATGTATGCTTTTGTACTGTGTTTTTAACTAGTAGTGTAATTGTGATGAATGCCCCTCCCTCGACTAACGGGCAAACATTTGTATGGTATTTATTTATTTTGCATAGTTGTAGTATATAGAAGTGAGTGATATGATAGTTAATGAGATTAGTGGACTTTGCTAACCTTAAAAGAACAATATCAGGACAAGAGCTTGCTATGGTTTGGATTCCATTTTAGCTAGTTTCCATCAGTCCTCAAATCACAGATCAAACCTAATTCAATCAAATTAAATTGCTCTCAAGATGGTGAGTAAAAGTAATGCTAAAAATATAAAAAATATTAACTTCGCTATTTGAACCGGATTCAGATGAATTTTGATCTAATGTAGTTTCGATTGCTCATTCATTGAGATGGAATATGTAATGAGGATTGTTATAGTTAGTCAATGTACTTTTGAATTGATTACACGATAGCACACATATTTTGTAGTTTTTTTTCCCGTTTCCTTCATCCATTTATGATATTATTTTGGATGTTGTGATAGTGAGTTGAAATCTAGGTCGTGCCTGAGTATAGATTGTTGTTTGAATTTTACAGGTTTTTGAAAGTTCGGGATAGTCCGAAAAATAGAGAAAATTTTGTCGAAATTTATAAATTTTATACTTAAATTATTTTATAAATCTGTGAGTTATTCTTTTAAAAATAAGTTAAAGAATTCGAGAGAATATCATAAGAGAAGTTCTATTTATATGGATAATAACGGGTTATAATGTGGGGATCACGCGCATCGGGTTTGAGGTCGTGACAATTTGTGCATAAGGCTTCTAACATTTTGGTCCTGGATGAGAATATATGATTTTGGGGTTACAGTGATAGCTTATTTTTTCAAATTTTGAGCAACTTGCTTACTATTTTTTTGTTCCATGCTAATTTTATCTTGTGAATTGGACTGACTTGCAGATTTCGAAGTGGGGCTAGTATTATTCTTCTTAACACTGGTTCAAGTGATGAATGAAATTCACTTAACAATCACACTAATTTTATTTTTAATGACGTCTTTGGTTATTTGTAATCACGTTTTTTGTTATTTTTAATCACACTTTTCTATTTTTATTACGCTTAAAAAGTATAGTTGATAATACAAAATCGAGATTTTAAAGTTTTAACAATCACAGTAGTTTTATTTTTAATCACGTTTTTTTGGTGTAAATAATCATACGCAAAAAGCGTGATCGAAAATCTCGATTTTAAATTACATTCCCCTAAACCACACTTGGAAAAACGTGATTATAACCTTATAATCACACGCATAAAGCGCGATGTTTCAACTATTTTCTAGCAGTGGCGATCGGTGTCCAAATCCTTCTTGCCAGGCTTCAAACTCTGATATGCCCTCACCCACCAAAGTGTACAAGGGATTACCGAGGGATCCTCACAGGAGTTCAACGGTACGTGCATACCAAGGAACTCGTAGGGACTAAAAGGATGAAGCAATAAAGAGGAAGTGCAAAGGTATACCTCCTAAAAGGACAATTAAGAAAAACATCAGTATGCTGAAGTATGAAGAAATACAAGGATGAAGCAAAAAAGAGGAAGAGCAGAGGTATACCTCCCAGATCCGCTAATAGTCGTCCGTGCTCCGGTCGGAGGTCCGAGTGGCAGCACTCATGTAACCATAGAGGGTAGCCAAGGTGGCTCTCTCCCAATTGTACACGCCGATATCATCCACTGTCACCATCGCCGCGAAGTAGTGAATATGTACTCTATTCTTTAAGTTCGAGAATGAAGGCGCAAGCTACCCACTCGAAATGGCATGCCTATGTGTAAACGAAGTGGCAGAAGGCTGTCTTAAGCCATGAGTATCTGTTGCTCCCCTTGTTGATGGCTGGGGAAACCTAGTCGAGGAAAAAGGTATGAGCCTCGGGGCTTTGGAAGATGTTAGGGTCGAAAGAAATTGGGTTGTCGCATACCTCGATCCTGGTGATGAGCATAAAGTCGAGAGGCGTAAGTGTCACCTCGAACGCGGGGTGGTGGAAGGTGTTGGTGGTATCCCACCACCTCTTTGCCAACGCCGTGAGCTAGACCCGGTCATTGCTGGTCTCCTTAGTGTGGTAATGAGCTGACTAAATCCAGCTCAATTGACTATCTCTCAGTTCCTCTGTGGGAAGGTAGTATACCACTCAAGCATATAAGAAGAACCTCTGAAGCCACGAATACGGATGCCCTTGTGAAACAATCAGAATAGAACAAACGAGAGTTAGCAAACAAAATTGATGACGAACATCTACAACAACATGATAATGTGAATTGATCAATACTAGAAACGTGTAAAATTAATTTCAAAGCAAAAGTAAGAAAGTTCAATCCATAATTTTCAAGAAACCTCTTGTACGCATGCAGACTAAACTCAAAAAACTTTTCAACGTTTTCAATCCGAGCACGTTTGAAACATTGAAACTAAAACAAGTAGATCAACTATTTTCATTCAAACTTTCCCAAATCAAGATGTTCTATTCACATGTCACATGTATTCATAGCCACGCAACGAATGTCTAACCCACTTCGTTAAAGCAATTTTCTAACAAATTCGAACATCCAAAAGATTCAAAGGACTCAGATCAACCCATTTCATCGATACTCCCACAAACTCGAGAATAAAGAAAGCTCCCAACACCAAGTGCATTGTTTTCCCAAAATTCAAAAATTTTCAAATATGATCTCTCTACGTGATCAAACATCTACAAATAAATTCAGAAACATTTCTTAGATTTTACATGTATTTCGTAAAGATATAATTGATCAAACATGACTTATCCAAGACGGTAATCTAAAAAGCACCCACCAAATGTTCAAATACCCAACGAGCTTTATACAAGACAATTCAAATTTTCTAAATCAACTTTAAGACCCAACAAATCAACAACAATGTGCAATCATTACTCTTACCTGTTTTCAAGAAAGTCAAACAGTTTTCAACCTAATCCTTTGTAAAATGCCCCTTCCCTAATCATGATTCGAAGGCCTATAACATTCAATTCAATTCAACTCAATTTTAATTCGATCTAATTTAACTCAATTTCAATTTGATTCAATTCAGCCTAATTCAATTAAATTCAACTCAATTCAACCTAATTTAATTTAACCCAATACGATTCAATCCAAATCAATTCAATTCGATTCGATTCTAAGAAAGTCAATCAATACGAACTCGAAACATCTAAATTCATTTCATTCATTACGAATTCACAACAAATCAAACATTCAACCCTACGAAATTTTAACTCAAAGTTCTTAAGTTTTACTCAACAGGTTCATGGTTTTGAATTTATTTTTCTTTGCAGGCAAACGAGTACTCATGCAATCATCATCAATCACAAAAGAGCAAAAGAGAAAGAAAGATTTTTTTACATACCACGAGGTTTGCAACCGAGAGATGGCTCTCCAAACCACGAAGAAGAACCTCGCGCTGCAACCACGTCTAAAAGGATGAACCTCTTCATCCCCGACTTATCGAGCTGATGACGAAAAGAAATGTAGGTAGCCGAGTCGAAGTGATCCAGTATACCTGCCGTCGTTGCCCTCTCTAGTAGGTGTACGCCGGCGACATCTTCATCGCCACCAGTTACTGCGGCACTTCCACCAACCCCATCATCGCATGCGGTACCTCATCTACCACCATCGCTACCACTACCTCCACCACCGCTACTGTTATCGTCGTCTCTGAAGCAGCTTCTAACTACGGCAAAGTATAGGAGATGGAGAAGGGAAAGCATAAACATGGTCAGAAGTTGAGATTTGAAAGAGATTCAAGAGAGTGGTTGATATTTGGTAGAGATTCGAAAGAAAAGTTGAGATTCAGAAGAGAAAAAGAGAGAAAGTTCATTTGGCACGAATGAGAAATTTCGAACCCCCAACGACCTCATGGCCGGGATGTCCGATCTGTTTAAATGTCACGGTTGTTGCATCCTAGGCACAACCGTGAACTACCTTCCTCACAGTCGTAACTAATTTAAAACATTTATCATGGTCGTAGCAATCGAACTTAATAGCGGCAATAACCCTAGGGTTATTTGTCACGATCGCTACATCCAAAATGTGCCCATTTTTTTAAATGGCGTCCATAACCAAATATTGAGTTAAAACCTACAAAAAACCTCTATTTTTCTCATCTTTATTAAAAAAATTATTTTTGAAGGAAATTTGTTCTGAGAAGAAAGAATTCTTGAAAGGAAATTTTGATTTGTTTATCGAAAAGGTAAGTATTTCTTTAATGAAAATAAATAAGAATGCAAGTTATTTAAAATACCAATTTTTTCCATTTAAGATTTCCCAGGATCTTATTTTCAAAAAGATAACTCTAAAGCATACTAATGTGTTCAAGGCATTCATACAATATTATCTATTTTATAGTCTTTACATCGCAGGAAAAAGTATAATTATTTTTAGAACTTATAATAAAAGCAAAGGAACTCCAGCTATCCTTTCCAGGCTTCGATCATGCATCCCTATCTCCCAAGTCGGGATCTTTCGGTATTGTTTTTTTGTCTCCCTGAGCCAGGACCTTTTAGTATTGTTTTCATGCCCCCCCCGAGCTGGGACGTTTCAGTATTGTTTTTCGGCCCATCTGAGCTAGACATTCCGGTATCTTTATATTTCCCACATGCTGAGACCTTTAATATAAACCAAACATAACTATATTCATTATATACATAAAATCTAGGTTTATAGAAAATCTATAGCTAGTGTATCAAAAGTGTAATTTCATTTAAGGGATACTCATGGCATTAAATTCATCTTTTGTAAACTTATAAACATGTACGTAAGAAAAATCGAAAAATTAAAATATTTATGAACTCACCAGATTTTGCTTGAAATTTTATTTTGAGTCAATTTAAAAAATAATTATTATTTATTTTTCTATTTATTTAGCTGTTGGGTGTTACATTTTCTGCACCTTTAGGAAGTTTGTTCCTCTAAATGTTTCTCGAGTTAAGTTAGAAAACGTCGCACTTTTAAGTGAAAATTTTAAATATTGGCATCGTATGTTGATTTTCCATAATTCTTGTGGACTTCTGTTAGCATTGCTCCTTAATCGATATTCTGAGATGTTTCTGACATTGACGAATCTTTTCAGCAGTTTCTCGAACGAGCTCTGGTCTCGTAAGGTGATCTTTTCCTGTATTTGTCTGGCAAACTGTGGTTACTCTTTCATTCGTGGAATTCTTTGCAATGTGCCATACAAGACGTGGTACGCTCTTTGTTGTACAATGAAGGTATCGTCAACGATCCTTCTTTAAGGAGTCTTTGGCCGCGGTTTATTGATATGGAGGGTAATGGTCAAGAAACTCCTCCTTTAAAATAAATTTTCCTCGTTGAGGGGTTTAGAAGTCGACACACTTCAATGTGCAGTCAATAGTTGCATGATCCAACCCAGGTTAATAATAACATCGAGATGTCTCGTATTGATAGGGATTAGGTCACTCGATAAACAATATTATCAAATGTCACATCGCAGATTTTATATATCTCGTGGGATAGACTAACCTCTATTCGCAGGTTGGGACATCAATAAATTATATTCAAAAGGTTTTTGGTATTCTTATCATCTTCTTGGCAAAATGAGATGGTATAAAGGATTGGGTCAAATCGAATCAAAAAGTGTGTAAACTAGTAAGGAGTAGATGGAGAGATTACTCACAATCACTTCTTCTACGTTCTGACGATCTTCCTAGGACTAGGGCTACATCTTCCCTTGCCTTTGGTCATTGTTGTCATTCTTCTGTGTCTCAAATGGTGGTCTCCCTGCATTTTCATCCCTTTGATTTGAGTTTCCTCTTCTGTCCTGGCTCCTAAAAGTTTCAAACACTTCTTCTTAATATGTTTTTTCATGTCGCAGTTAAAGCATTTGTCAGTCGCCTTCCAATAAGCTCCTAAGTGAGTCTTTTTGTTCGTTAAGCAGGTAGTCCTCCAGTTTTCTCCTTTTACCATCCCTATGTCTTGCTTCTTTGAATTCTCCTCTCTAATATTTCCCGAACCCATGGTTTGACATTTTTGTTTCTCAGAGGGCTTTCGACTTTCACTGTTTTCTTGTTTTACCAGCAACGCTCGGTCGACTAAATCAACATACATGGATAGCCTTAGAGGTTGAATCATTTTTCTAATTTTTGGCTTTAATTTGTCTTCAAATTTTTGTGTCTTCATGTGTTCAGTGTGAATCATGTGTGGGGCATACTTAGCTAAGTTTGTAAATTTTGCCTCGTATTTTGAAACTATCATTTCTCCTCATTGCTTAAATTGCTGGAACTCAATGCACTTAGCGTCCTTTAGGGACTAGAGAAAATATTTCTCTCGAAAACGAACTAGGAATTGATCCCATTCTATTTGTGAACCACCTTGCTTCTTTAGGTTCCATCATCTTTGGGGCTTGCCCTCAAGTTGGTAGGTTGCCAAAATTACTTTCTACGTTTCGTTGCATGTCACTACTCCAAATATCTTTTCCATCGCTACTATCCACTCATTAGCTTTGATTGAATCTAACAGTCATTTGTAAGTTAGCAGTTTCATTTTCAAAAACTCTCGCACATTTGGACATTCTATTGGGTTTGGGGGCATGACGGGATCTCGACCATGCTAGTGTGAGTGTGTAGATATCAAGATTTTTAGTTTGTCATGAATATTCTAGGTTCAATTCTATTTAGTTAGAAAATTCTACATTTTGTACATAATATCATTCTAGTGACCTCCACCCCAATTTCACCTAATTCTCGATATTTTTTCTGTCCCCTGAGTTGGGACCTTTCGGTATTATTTTTCTGACCCCCTCGATTCGGGGCCTTTTGGTATTGTTTTCTTGTCCCCCGAGATGGGACCTTTCGATATTATTTTTCTGTCCCTCTAAGCTTGGGCCTTTCGGTATCTGTATCTGTTACCAGCGTTGGGATCTTAAGTATAAACCAAACTTAACTAAATTAATTATATACATAAAATCTGTTGTAGGCAAAACTGTTAGGATCATTGTTTTTGCAAATAATTTTTGGTTAAAAATTAACTGGACGGATAAACGCCGAAACGGATTCCAGATAAAACTCTTGACGTCGAACAATCAAAATTAAAATCCATACAACCAAAGTTAATTTAACAGAATGCCTTTTACTGGTCAAATTTTCAACTACAGTTTTGTTCTTGAATTAAAGTTCTCGTAAGACCTTCTACTGTATTCACTTATGCGATTCTCAAATATAGTGTGGGCTATAATCTATCGAGAACTCATACCGGCAGAACCTGGACAGTTTTAGTCTTGAAGACAAGTTATGAAACTGGTTCAGCATACCCGCATATTTATAGGGTTACAGTACGAACCTGTGGAGTAATTATGAGTAAGACTTTCAGATGAACACTAACACCCATCAGCGATTTTCACAATTAAGCAAACCTCATAACGGTATCTGTAATTAAGAAAATCTTACAGTGGTTTCTATAATTTTCATAAAATACTGAATTACAATTCACACCACTAAAAAATTTTAATTGCATTCTGACCTATAATCTCAATACCTTTTTTCATTAAGCTCATGTTATTAAATACTTAACATTTATCCTCACGTTAAAATTCTCAACACTCGTCAATTAAATTTAATTACTAACAATTTAATTTAATCGGTATCTTAATATTCTTTAAGTCATTTTGCTTAACTTATTTGACCGCTGGATAATCAAATCCATCTGTAGGATTTGGCCGGTCAAAAGTTATAAGCTTCTTTAAGGGGGTATCGTCAATCTCGTTCTTTCGAGACGTGAATTTCGTCAATAATTAATATTTACCATATAAATAATACCGCTATCTAACTCACTGGGAATATAAACTCATATAAGATCGCACCATCGAATGAATGAAAATAACGAATATTAAATCTTCGCAAATCAATAATTATTTCAGAATTAAGAGTATAAGTATTATTTATAATCACCTTGAGGTGTGAATTAATTTATATAGTCGGTATAAAATTAATTATCCCAATGTGTCTCTTTTAATATACACAAAGTGTACTAGCATATAGAGTCGAAATAATAGACGACGTTATTATCTGTTTCCTGTAACTAAGGCATGTCTACTAAAACTCTGTGCTACAGTCGTATCGATGGTATGTCCATTTTTATCTAAACTGTGAATATAAAATTTATATTCTACAAGAATTTAAAATTTGATCTTTTGTATGCAAGCCGTATTCTACACACCAGATTAAATACTGTACAGAATATTGAACATCCATGCATAACATTAAAGAAATGATATACATACATTACTCATAAAGATTATCATAAAATAAAAAATTAATTTTATTAAAATAAAATTATATACTAAAAATATGATTTTTAGTATACAAATCATAAGAATCTTCCACTTATACTCAAAATTATGCTGTCATACATCTAACTTCTATGCCCTCTACATGATTATCAAAAGTTTTAGTCGATAAGCTATTTGTAAAAGGATCTGCAATGTTGTCTCCGGATACAATCTTGGTCACAATATTACCTCTGTACAATTTCTCGTATCAGGTGATACTTACGCTTAATATGTTTTTCTTTTTTGTGGACTCTTGACTCATTCGAGTTTGCAATCGCTCCGCTATTGTCACAATAAAGTGTAATAGCCGACTGAACTGAAGGGATCACCTCTAGATCAAACAGAAAGTTTCTGAGTCAAACGGCCACCTTGGCTGCTTTAGAAGCTGCCACGTACTCGGCCTCTATAGTAGAATCAGCAATATAGGACTGTTTGATACTCCTCTAACTGATAGCTCCACCTCCTAAGGTAAACACATATCCTGAGGTAAACTTACGAGAATTCTTGTCAGACTGAAAATCTAAGTCTGTGTACCCCAAAGGTACTAGACTATTTGTCTGGTAAACCAACATATAATTTTTAGTCCTTTTCAGATACTTGATTATATTCTTTACCGCAGTCCAATCCTCTTGCCCTGGGTTAAACTGATATTTACTAACCATGCCAACGCAAATAAGATGTTGGGTCTAATGCAAAGTATAGCATACATGGGACTTTCTACTGCCGAAGCTTAAAGAACTGCCTTCGTCTTCTCTACTCATCATGTATCTTAGGACACTGATCATTGGATAGAGTAATTTCATGTCTGAAAGAAAAAAATCATTTCTTAGAGTCTTGCATGCTAAAATGAGTAAGAATATCATCGATATACTTTGCTTGTGATATGCCCAACATCTTTTGTTTTCGATCTCACATAAGCTTGATCCCCAAGATGTAACTGGCTTCTCCTAAGTTCTTCATATCGGACTGTCCAGATAACCATATTTTAACTGTGGATAATGCCCTCACATCGTTTTCGATGAGCAATATATCGTCTACATAAAGTTCTAAAAAAATTATTACGCTTTCGTCACGCTTCTTGTACACACAAAACTTATTCGGACTCTGATCAAAATCATAAGACTTAATGGCTTGATCAAACCGAGTGTTCCATGACCTCGATGCCTGTTTAAGTCCATAAATGAATCTCTTAAGTTTACACAACATGTGTTCTGGACTCTTTGTAATGAATCCATCTAGTTGTATCATATAGATACACTCATCAGCACTTTCGTTAAGAAAAGCTGTCTTGACATCCATTTACCAAATTTTATAATCGAAATGAGCAATAATGGATAAGAGAATATTGATAGCTTAAGCATGGCTATCAGTAAAAAAGTTTTTTCATAATCAATTCATTTTTCTGAGTGAACCCTTTTGTAACAAGTCTGGCTTTGAATGTTTTGATCTTCCTGTATGCTCCTCTCTTCCTTTTATAAATCCACTTGCATCTAATGAATTTTATTCCTTCGAGTGGTTCTACAAGTTCCTATACCTGATTGGAATATATAGATTTCATCTATGAATTCATAGTCCTTTATCAAAGATCTGCATCTTTGTTTTAAAGTGCTTCATTGTTGTTACAGGGTTCGGTATCCAGTTTTGTCAAGATTCGGTCAAAAGACTCTTCCAAGAACATATACCAATAAGGTTGATGAACAACCCTCCTACCATGATGAGGCACTACTTGTTTCTGTGTACTAGCAGTAACATGTTGTGCAGAATCTAAACCTTGTGCATCAGCATCCTGTTATTGATTTGCAACTGTCCCGATAATCCTCCCACTACGACGAGGTAATGAAATTAGTGACTTGCAATTTTTCTTCGGTTTTACTTGTATTTTTTTTCCAGTTCTTCCAGAACAATTTTGTTGTTAGGCCTGTGATTCATAATATAATCCTCTTCCAATAATTGGGTATTGGTGCTAACAATGACTTTTGGATCCTTATGATTATAAAACAGACCATCATTCATTTCTTTGGAATACCCTACAAAGAAATAGATTTTTATCCTCGGTTCCAACATACCCGCGTTCCCTTTCAGCACATATACTGGACACCCCCAAATCTGAAAGTGTTTCAAACTAGGCTTACGCCCGGTCTACAATTTTATGGGAGTAGAAAGTATTGACTTAGAATGTATTAAGTTCAGAATATAAGCCGCTGTCTCCAAAGTGAGTCTTCAAAATAAATTGGATAAACCTGAATAACTCATCATGGACTTCATCATTTCCATAAGAGCCATATTCATTCTTTCAACTATACCATTCTGTTGCGGAGTGCCAAGCGTAGTCAACTGGGATATAATTCTTTATGATGACAAGTAATGTAACGACCCAGTTTTTAAGCCTACTAATTAATAATGTTAAATCGACCGAAACTAGGTTTTCATATTAGGGTTAGATCAAGATTAAGAGTCTCAAAAGATTAAGTCTATAATCGGATCTCGAAACCAAAATCCTAAGGCATAAAGATATATCTCAACCAAAAAGAACCATCGAATAACTCAAAAATAATAAAACCAAAAACTCTAAAACTCCATAAGAGAGAAAAATTACAGTTTGTTCCAAGAGGAATAATAAAATTTCAAAAGTAACCCAAATCAAAGACGTACACAAATAATAAGGTTATAAGTCCAAGGAATAGAAAAGCTAAGTACCAACTCAATAATTAAGAAGAAAATATACGCATAGGCTTAATATTTCATAATTTTTAATAATTGCATGTTTAACCCCAAACTTTTAGATAATTACACTTTTAGTTCAAGACACCTCTACAATTGGTAAATTTATGCCAAGCTACACACCTATTACAAAAAGCACCATAAAATTATCTTATAATCACTCTAGAAGTCATCAATAATCTTAGTTCTAATTACACGCAAGTCCTTCAATCCTTTTTATTTGCACGAAAGTCTCTGAGGTAACTCTCATTCAATTCCTACAACAGACACTAACTTATGAATAAATATATAAAAGTACCTAATTTCAGATTACGAGAATTAGCGACGAAAATTCACAAAGACTAGAACCCTAAAAATTGGGTTAGGACGGGAAGAAAACTCTAATAATCAAAGTAAAATCCTACGGAATATAAAATTCTCTAATACTAAATTCTAGAAATTGAAAATCACAAACAATCATAAACTTATAAAGTAGTCCAATAAGATAGAGAAATTACAAAAAAATGACAAATTGAACCCAAGTGTAATTTTACACATTATTTTAATCAAACAAGAATGAAACCCTAAGACACAATATTTAAACTCTGAATCCTTGAAGACAGTTGATATTAAAAAATTTAAAACCCTACAACCACATAAAATCGTAGGATCACAATCCTACAACTTGTCCTAAGAAAATCATGCATCATGAAAAATATTAGAAATATGGCCCAAATAAAATTACAAAGCCTAACTCTTTTAATTAAGCCCAAACCAAAGTATTAGCGACGATTAGCTGACGAGATTTTTGGTCGCTAGATGGATGAAAATCCTAACTCAACTCGAAACCCTAATTCGACCCAAAAATCCTAAAGAGAGCAAATACTCAAGAGGCAAAACTCTAATACTCAGAGAAGACTCCTAACATCTTAAATTAAGTAAATAACAAAAAATATAAAGTTAAAAATTAAGAGTTTTCATAATTATGGTAAAATAACCCTTTTGCCCATAATATAGCAAAAAGTTTCAAAAATTTAAATTTTCACACATGGACACCCTAAATTAGATATTTAGTTAAAATTAAATAACAAAAGATAAAATAACAATAAAAATGACAAAATTGCCTTTGCATGGCTGGCCACATTGGGATGTGTGCATAAAAAGTTACTTTTTGCCTTTTAAGCTTAAAAATGAAAAACAATTGTACAAATTAAGTATTATTATGACCTAAGACTTTTTAAACAAGTAATATACATAATAATTTAATAATACAGGTGAATAAAAATAAACAAATCATTATTTAAAATTCATACCCAATAAATAAGTCAAAAAGTCAATTCTTGTCAAACTAGCTTAAATTGACTTAAAAAACTTGCACCTATTTAATTAATTGTTGTAAAAATTTTGATAATTCATGGAAAGACTAAATTAATTATAAACATACTAAAATAATAGATTTTAGTGGGATAAGACACCAAAAAGATACATAAAATTAATATTTTAGGTATTTTTTTACACAAAATTGTACCAAAATCCACTTTAAATCCCAAATTAATACAAATTCAGTTTGCACTGCCCCAAATTGCCCCTAGACGAAATCCTCATATGCCAAATCGGATATATGTAAGTCTCAAAAGCATTCTCACTTCCCATGCAACCAATCAAAGTTTAGAAAATTAAAAAAAATACTTACACCTTAATTATTAAATATATTACCAAAATTTCTATAAATAAAGGCCTATATCCCTCATTCTCCTCCTCATTTTTGTGCAACATAGAGAGAGAGAGAGAGAGAGAGAGAGAGAGAGAGAGAGAGAGAGTTTTTCTAAGTGTTCTTAAAGAGAAAAAGAAGAAAGGAGGGCTCAAGGGAATGGGTATTTGAAGAACAAGGATCATAAAGCCAAGTCTTATAAACCAATTTTTACTCTTTAAGCCCTCAAACTTGTAAGTACACATTTAAAACTCTCTGCCATTCTCTTACAAAATACTCATAAACTCATCTCTATTAACACTTCTAAGAATAAGAAAACAAAAAAAAATTATCAAAAAAGCGTTGTAGGGTCAAAATAGGGGCTGCTCATGTTTAAATGGTTGTTAGACATGGTTACATGTGGCTATTTTTGAGTTTAATAGCTACTATAGATTTTGGAACCTTGATATGTATGAATATATTACATACATGTAAAGAAAATACATTAAATCTAAACATATCATGAGCTAAGTTGTTAAAACCCTAAATGACTTGAATTTCTAAGCATATTAACTTTTTGCCACGAAATTTAAATTATCATAACTAATTGTATAAAAATGATCTAAATGTGATTTTTATGTTTAGATCTAGATTTTTAAGTTCTCTTTCATACAAAATTGGTTTGAAGTGATTTCGTTGAGTAGAACTCTTAATACACTAATTTTACCAAAGAGTGTCAGATTCTGACCACTCTGTATTGCAGACAAAAAACCTTAGGTTATAGTGAGAATCGAGTTTAGGCCAAACCACAAAACTTGTAGATAACATATTTATCTTGCAGTCCACCAACACTGAGCCCACAACATATAGTCTTAATAGGTCAAAACCCTTACCAAAATCACTATTGTGAATCAGTGACTGACAAAGCTCTCTGTCACATATTGTTGTAGGACCAAAAACCTATGTTTTTAATGGCCAAATTCAAAAATGATTTTCATGAGAAATGTAACTAACCTATTAAACTAGATACTGACCAAATATTAGTCCAAAATAGCCTCGTATGGTCCTCCAAAGGTCTTGTGCCTTCTCTATTGAAAATCGATTATGCTGAACTTTTTTATGTTGACTAAACCCACTTTCTAAAATGGCCAAAATTATTAACTTGTTCCAAACAACTAGTCTTAGCACAAAACATGAACCTTGTAGGGGACACTTTAAACTAAAACACCCACAAACATCAGACCTATAACCCCTAAATTGATGCCTCAAAATCGAGGCCAACAGAGGTCCAAATTCTACATTTTTATTTGTAAAGTGCTAAATGATTTTCTCTTAATTAAAATAAAGGACCTTTTTTCCGTAGGATCAGACTTTAGTGTTAAACATGAAAGTTGTAGAAAATATGTTTATCTAAATGGTGTCTAGAAATTAAAAGTTAACTCCATGTCTAGGTACCCCAAAACATTGTTGAGGTTTTCAATTTGACCCTTGAATATTTACCTAAATTTGGCTAAGTGTATAAGTGGCATGTCACATTGTGGGACTTAAGGATGCGGACTTTAATTGAATTATGTTAGATGATTGGTATATGAAAATGAGTAATTGATGAATCGAATCTATGCCGCTAGGTTGGATCTATGTCTCGTGAATTATCGCTTGTACTTTACATACTTTTACTCCAAGCTCCTAATTTTACAATTCCACGCAAAGCATACATATGCCATTTTATACCACATCATGATCAATTTATACATATGAATCGTAAATAATAGTTACGAATGTCATATCATGTCATCATTGGGTTGGGTTTCGCGGGGTTCACCGTTTTGTTTTGAGAAAAGAATAAAAATTGAACCTAAGGGTTGGTACCGTGATTGCTGGAATTAAAATATTGTGATATTGGTTAAATGCCTTGATTGTGATATTAGCTAAATGCCCTGATTGTAATATTGGCTATATGCCCTAATTTGTTTTGGGATGGTTTTGCCCCAAGTGCTAAATGCACCTTCTTGTCTATAATGTATAGTTTTTGTGAAGGCGGTTCGTGTGGCGTAATAATAGAAGTTAAAATTTTCAATTCCGCGTTTGACCTTGACCTGAGATTCGAGAGCTCGAGTGTTGATTTGTCCACGCCTTTGCCATCAGTGTTGACCTCGCTAGACACTTAGTCCACTACGTAGTCATCTCACAGCTGAAGAAATGATCTTTGTCGATCGGTAGACTTGGTCAGCGTGATTGGGATCATGGGGCTTAGGATGGTTCACCTCGATTTTGGAGAACCTGGAATAACTTAAGTTTAAATTAGGTTAGAAAATAAAATTGGTGGCATCGCATTCATTTTCATCACGCACTTGCATAAGTGTTCTTATAAATACTTACCCTGTTATAAATGCCAAATTTGCTTGTCTCTTTGACTATAAATTGTACTGGATGTTATATGATATATGTTGTAAAATATTTTATTGTGAGTTTGGTTAGAAAGTTTAGGGAGTTTTCTTCTGAGTTTTGACTCATGACATTTGTGCCACATGTGAGGTAGAAGAACTTTTTGAGAAAGTCGCACCCGAAGAAGAAGGAGGTTTTGAAGAGCGAGGTGAGTGGCGGGAACCAGCTGACCTCGACGATGTGAATTGAAGAATACTGAAGTTCACTCTTTTTGGTCCTTTCTGTTTAGTTTCCACGGGTTTATTGTAATTTTTGTTGAATTTTTTTTGTGAAACTATAAACGTTATGTATTTTTGATTAGTTTAAAACTCTTAATGATCTAATATTTATGATATCTAAATATGAAGAAATGGCTAGAATATTCTCCTTATTTATACTTATGTATGTCCCGACATGTCCGGAGGACGGGGCGTCATAGTTGGTATCAGAGCCTAGATTTAGTGAACCTTCAGGCATTGGGTTATGGGAAAGCATGCGTTCTGTCGCGTAGAAGGTCTGTTGGGTGCGTTGTGTTAAATATAATTATCATCTATACATTATAAGAACTAAAATCTGATGCGTCTAAGTCTTATAACGAATCGTATTAGGATGTTACTGGGATCAGAAGCAGTAGGGAATCTATATGTGAAGGATAAGTAAGGGCATCAAGATCAAAGACTGAAGATTCATGTAACGAGTTATGTTATTTTAAGAGGGGTAGACGGGAGTATGCACTAGAAAAAGTTTCAGATATTGTATCGAGAGCCACCGTCAAAGCCTCGCAACTTCATCCTTATAAGTTTCATTCTCGTTTATCCCAAGCCTTTGTATCAACTTTTATACTCGATTAAAATTCTTTGCTTACCCTTCCTTCTAATAACACCGGTCCTCAGCAATGCTGTTCAATATCGTTCGTAGGTAACCCTTCTACACCCGGCTAAAGTAATTTTGTGAATTCTTGAAAATTCCAACCTGGGGAGTCGACTTAGATGCTTGAATTAAAGTATGTTAGGCCGACGTAACTTCAGGACAAATATCCAGTTTGGCTACCTATTGCTTAAACATATCTTTTGTCGAGATCTCATGTTACACAAATTAGTCCTGAGAACCTCCCCTTTTATAATATTTACTAATTGTTGATCCCTTTTATAATATTTACTAATTGTTGATCCCTTTTATAATATTTACTAATTGGATTTTGAACTCAGAAAGAAGTTTGAAGGGATGGAGTTTCATGATCTATTCGAATTGGCTACTTAGGCTGCTCGGTACGAGTACATATTACGAGAGGAACAGGACAAAAGGGCAGTTTTCAGTGGTGAATTCAGAAGCCCATCCTAAACCTAAAGTAGCTGTGGTAGAGATTATCAACAAAAATCCTTATATTTGCAAGGCCTTCGTCAAAGTAGAACCTACTAAGTCTTAAGGGTCTCTGTCTTCTCCAAAGATTACCAGAATCTATACCTTCAACATAACAAAGGCAAACTAAATTTTTGACCACCCGCTTGCAAACAAGATGTTTAGATTTTTAGTATGACACAAGATTCCACCACCAGAAGAACTTAGGAATAAAGAATACTCTAAATATCACAACTCTTGGAATCATACTACAAATAATTACATTACTTTTAGAAATGATATCTAAGACATGATTGACAAAGGAGAATTCATATTTTCTGAAAAGGAAAAAGCGACAATGGGATTAGATACATATCCTTTCCCGAAATAACTTGCCACCAATATGGTCACAGTTGACATGAAGGTTGTCTTAGAACGGAAGCTAAGAAGCCAGAAAAGCATGTTACCCACTATGAAGAAATCTCAAAAGTCATCCCAATCCAAGACGTCTGGTGGGATTAGAAAATAATCTGTACCAAAAGGAAATGGAGTTGCTCCCAAGAACATCATGTGTGCAATTGCCAAGGAAGTGCCAGAAGGATGCTAGAGAAGAATCAGATCAAGGAGGAAGATCGACCTAAAAGTTCTGTAAGGAAAATGAAATTAGTTTTTCAGCGTCTTTAACACCCGAGGGGGCAGGACATCACTCCTCAAGAGAAACATCAGGCCAACACAACCAAGAATGGTAAGACCACCACTATCCCCTCCTAGACAGTGGATGAGAGTTTGTAACGATCCGGTACAGATCCTAGTTGTAACAATCCGGTTGATAACGATCTATAAAAAGACCTAGCCCAAACCCTAAATGTTAGTGACAGATAGTCCACGAGACTATAGAACACGGAAGAAGTTCAGAACCCTAACTCGAATCGAAAACTCTAAATTCGGCCCAAAAACCCCAAAAAGGTCCAAAACTCAGGCAACAAAATCTTAACACTCAGAAAGTTTTTCAACATTCTAAATGAAATCAATCTCATGAAATAATGAGTTAAAAATCAAAAATCCTTATAAATAGGGTAAAATGACCATTTTGGCCATAATATAGCAAAAAGCTTTAAAAACTTAAATTTTGACAAATAGATACCCTAAATTAAGGATTTAAGTACAATTAAGTAGCAAAGAACAAAATAACATAAAAAATGCAAACAATACCTCTTAGTAGCCGACCACCTTGGAAAGTGTGCCAAAAAGTGACTTTTTTATTTTTTTTAGCTTAAAATGATGAGAAATGTATTAAACTAAGTATTATAATGATTTAATACTTATTAAGCAAGTAATATACATAATAATATAGTGTTATAGGTCAACAAAAGTAAACAAATCATTATTGAAGTTCATACACAACAAAAAAATTCAAAAGGTTATAAATTACCAAAACAACCTAATTTGACTTAAAACACTATATTTCTTTAATCAATTACTATGGAAACTATTATAATACATGAAAATACTATATTTCTCAGAAACATATTAAAATAATAGGTCTCAATAGAAAAAGACAAAAAATATACATCAAATTAACTTTTAATGCATTTTTTTGTACAAAGGGGCACAAAAATCAAGAAAAAATCCTCTAATTGAGGGGGGATAAGATTTTTGCCCCCCCAAATTGACCCTAGCTATATTTTAACTTCCCTAATTCTGATTTTGTTCCCTAACAACTTAAACTACATTAATGAGCCCATGCGATGTGTGAGGAAGAAAGGAAACAAAAAATTACCTTTAATTAATTTCCTTGTTCCCTAGTGTGGCGTTGGGATTTAGGAGTTTTAAAAATGGTTAAACAATAAGGGCATTCAAAGATGTTTGAAAAAAATTTAACTCCTTGAAAGGTAAATTTTGAAAATCCATTTTTTGTTGAAAATAGAGTCGCAACTTAATTTTTGAAAAAAAATAAAAAAAAACAAAAATGGCTACTGATCTTGAAAACGTTAACCAGAGAAAGAGGGTTTGGGAGCTAAGGTACGAATCGAAAAAGGTGTTAGGCACCCCGTTCGTCCAACCGTAAGGTTGGCCTCTATTAATCATCATTGGCTCTTTAATACCATTTCTTAAATGCATGCAAATAAAGAAAGTGGAGGTAAAGAGAGAATATCCAAAATTAAATATGAAAAATACATAGCATATGTATATAGAGTGTCAAATAAAACAAGTATTCAAAAGAAAAATCTTAAATCCTATGGCATGCAATTTCTAATTAAAAGATACATGGAACACACCCACATGCAATGTTATTTAACAACCTAAACTAGTATGATTTCAAATAAAAGAACAACCAAGATGCTAAAAAAATGCTAATATTAAATATACTAAAAATAGACATTATCGAAAAGTGTACAAAAAAAATTAGGCTAAAATAAAAAATGTTAGAAAATACTATTAAACTAATAAAAGAAAAGTTAACTATTTACTTTTTATATTTTTAAACAAAACACAATAAAAGAAAAATAAAAGAAATAAAATGGACAAGTGAGTTTTAATTATTATTAAAGAAAGAATTATACTACCACTTAAAAGATGAAAATAAAATAATAAAAAGAAAAATAATAACTAGCATAAAGGGCTTTTTGTGATTTTTTTATGGTTAATAAAAGAAAAAAAAAGAATAATAAAATAAGTACTAGGAAAAAAATAAAGCTATATAAAAAAAAGAAATGGATCATTATATGAAAATAAAGCTAATAATAAAAATGAAAAGAAAATAAAGTACTAGAAAAAAAATTACACTAATATTAAAAGAAACGGAGAATAAAATAAAAAATAAAAGCTAGTAACGAAAAATTAATACTAGTGAAGAAACATTAAACTAAAACTAAGAAAATAAAAGGACATTAAATTAATATTAAAAAGAAATAAAAGATATGAATGTAATATTGACAATTACATGCACATAATGTAAGTGCCTTGATTATAATAATTAACAATATTAATAAGTTGTAATTGTTAAAAAAGAATGTTAGCACTAATTAATGAATGAAAATAAAAATGACAATGTGTTAAGTGTGAATGTGTAAACTAAGAAATTAATTAAAATCACTAAATTACATGAAGCAAATTAAATAATAAGCAAGCTTAACTATATAAACGAAAGAAATACACGAATTGAAATTGAATTTAACCCTATCACTCTAAAAGAGAGGAAATGGAATTAGAAGGACCGGAGATCCAAACAAGGTACCTAGATTGCTAAGGAATCCTAAAATCGGGGAATGGTGCCAACGATCCAATTCTCAAGATCTAAGTTAGGGTTTTAATGTAGGCGTCAGAGGTTCGGCTCGTGGTACTTCGGCAGGGTTTTGGCGTCGAGGCTCGAAAATGCTCGGGGGCTCGACAGAGCTTCTCTCTATAAACTTCTCTCTAATTTTATGTCCTTGAAAACGTACCAGAGGTACAGTATTTATAGAGTTCATCAACTAATGAGATGCTGCCATGTTTTGGGACACGTTAGGCCATTTGGAGTTGGCGGTCGTCATATTGGACATGGCGGTCACCATGTTGAAAGAAGGTTCTAAAGGGTTCTATTAGCGGTCGCCATAATGTAAGTTGACGGTTGCCAGATTTAAGGCGGCGGTCGCAACTTTTGGATAGAGTTTTCAAGAGGTTCTATTGACGGTCGCCACAATGAACATGGCGATCGCCTTACCTGGACAGCAAGTTTCGATGGTTTGACAAATTTTTTTTGGTTTGAAGGTTTTGGGTTCAAATACCGAGCTTAGATCACTTTTCGAGGATCGAATTGAGCCACTATTCCACCTATTTTTATCATTGAATTCACCTAAGATTAGGCGGGATCAAGTTGGGGTGTCTACAGTTGCCCCTCTTTGATATAACTTGCACAGTAATGCTTGAAACAAGTTATATCAAAGACCCAGAGACAACAACCATTTGACCAAGCCGCAGAATAACCAGTATCAAAACACTTCCTGAACAAGAATTCTGAGGACAGATAGCAAACATCACAGATACCTGAAATAGCAAACCATAGGCAGATAATCACTGAAGCTGAAACAATGCCCCTGTTGGGCTCATACTGGTAGCGTAACAACAGGACAACCCGAAAAATAGAATGGTGGCTAAGAAGGGGATTAACTAAACTCTAGAGGGAAGGCTCATCTAAACGAAGAAACGGACAGCACTCCGGCAAGAAGGTAGTTCTAATCCTCCCAAGAGACCGGTTCAGATAGCATAACAGTAGGATAGCTAGATTAGCTCACGTGGGTATAGCAAAGGTTTGAAGGAATCAAGCCTAAACAAAGGCGGGGGTATAAAACTAGCAACCCGAGAAGAGCTCGAAAGAGAGAGAAACTATCCTAGAGGTTTCAAAACAAAGAACGGACATGACGTCGAGAAGAAAACTACGGCAAAAAAACCAAACATGGTGAAGAACAAAACCCAGGTAAGAACCTGGAGACGAAAGGTTACTCTAATCGAAGGATAACAGAAAACCCGGGCCGAACCCAAAAAAGAACTAGCTTATGCCCAAACAAACAATCACAATAATACGCAATCAAAATATACAATGAAGAAAATACATAATCCTACTAGAGTTAGCAACACCTAATGGGGGGTTCTAAGCTACTATATGCAAAAAGCTGATTTTGGTTAATCGAACATGGTATCTTCTAAATTGAGCCGGATATATACCTCCCGTTCCTGGAGTGGTACAGGACATAGTCAAGCAGTACGCTCGAACTCTTTTATTGTACCTATGATAGCATGCAGTCAGTAAGGGTTGCCCGTCTTCTTAACAATTTTCGAAACAAATGAATGTTCAGGGCATCATGTCGATCAGGCAGGGGAGTTTGAAGAACAATGCACATGCATGCGACAATGCAAATGAGAAATTCTTATTAAGAACCGATGATGTTTTCAAGTCTAATCCTCTTTGATTTTATAAACCAGCCCTCAACGAAGTCGCCATAAAATACTGTAGTGTTGAGATTTAGGGATTTTAAAAATGGTTAAAAAATAAGGGCATTCAAAGATGTTTGAAAAAGATTTTAATACCTTGAAAGCCAAATTTTGAAAATTTCTTTTTTATTGAAAATAGAGTTGCTACTTAGTTTTCGAAAAAAAGTTAAGAAAAACAAAAATGACTACTAATCTTGAAAACATTAACCAGATAATGAGGGTTCGAGAGTTAAGGTACGAATCGGGGACGGTGTTAGGCACTCCGTTCATCCAACCGTAAAGTTGGTCTCTACTAATCATCATTGACTCTTTAATAAGATTTTTTAAATGCATGCAAATAAAAAAAGTGAAGGTAAAGAGAGAACATCCAAAATCAAATATAAAAAATACGTAACATATGTATATAGAGCGTCAAATAAAACAAGTATTCAAAAGAAAAATTCTAAGTACTACAGCATGCAATTTTTAACTAAAGGATATATGGAACACACCTACATGCAATGTTATTTAAACAACCTAAACTAGTATGATTTTAAATAAAAAAACAAGCAAGATGCTAGAAAAATGCTAATATTAAATATACAAAAAATAGACATATTATTAAAAAGTGTAAAAAAGAAAATTAGTCTAAAATAAAAAAGGTTAGAAAATACTATTAAACTAAGAAAATAAAAGTTAACTATTTACTTTTTATATTTTTAAACAAAACACAATAAAAGAAAAATAAAAGAAATAAAATGGACAAGTGAGCTTTAATTATTATTAAAGAGAGAATTATACTATCACTTAAAAGATAAAAATAAAATAATAAAAAGAATAATAATAACTAGCATAAAGGGCTTTTTGTGATTTTTTTATGGTTAATAAAAGAAAAATAAAATAAAATAAGTACTAGGAAAAGAAAATAAAGCTATATAAAAAAAAGAAATGGAGCATTATATGGAAATAAAGCTAATAATAATAATAATAAAAAAATAAAGTACTAAAAAGAAAATAGCGCTAATATTAAAAGAAAAGGAGAAGAAAATGAAAAATAAAAGCTAGTAAAAAAATATTAATGCTAGTAAAGAAATATTAAACTAAAACTAAGAAACTAAAAGGATATTAAATTAATATTAAAAAGAAATAAAAGATATGAATGTAATATTGACAATTACATTCACATAATCTAAGTGGCTTGATTATAACAATTAACAATATTAATAAGTTGTAATTGTTAAAAAAGAATGTTGGCACTAATTAATGAATGAAAATAAAAATGACAATGTGTTAAGTGTGAATGTGTAAACTAAAAAATTAATTAAAATCACTAAATTACATGAAACAAATTAAATAATGAGCAAGCTTAACTATATAAACTAAAGAAATACATGAATTGAAATTAAATTTAACTTGATCACTCCAAAAGAGAGGAAATAGAGTTAGAAGGACCGGGGATCCAAGCAGGGTACCTTGATTGCTAAGGAGTCCTCAAATCGGAGAATGGTGCTAACGATCCAATCCTCAAGATCCAAGTTAGGGTTTTAATGTAGGCATCGGAGGTTCAGCTCGTGGTACTTCGACAGAGTTTTGGCGTCGGGGCTCGAAATTGCTCGGCTGCTTGGCAGAGATTCTCTCTCTAAACTTCTATATAATTTTATGTCCTTGAAAACGTACCAGAGGTACGGTATTTATAGAGTTCATCAACCAATGAGATGCTGCCACGTTTTGGGACACGTTAGGCCATTTGGAGTTGGCGGTCGCCATATTGGATATGGCGGTCGCCATGTTGAAGGAAGGTTCTAAAGGGTTCTATTGGCAGTTGCCATAATGTAAGTTTGCGGTCGCCAGGTTTAAGGCAGCAGCCGCAAGGTTTGGCCAGGGTTTCCAAGTAGTTCTATTGACGGTCGCCACAATGAACATGGCGGTCGCCTTACTTGGACAGCAAGTTTCGATGGTTCGACAAAATTTCTTGGGTTTGAAGGTTTCGGGTTCAAATACCGAGCTTAGATCACTTTTCGATGATCGAACTGAGCCACTATTCCACCTGTTTTCACCATTGAATTCACCTAAGATTAGGTGGGGTCAAATTTGGGTGTTTACACCTAGCACTTTCTATATAATCTAAACCCAAAAACCTTCTTCCCCTTGAATATTTCGATGGAGAGAGAGAGGGAGAAAGACTAGATTTTAATGGTTCTTGAGGGTCCGTGAGAGTTTGAGAGAAGAAAGACGAAGAAGAAGAAGAATAAAAAGAAGAAGAAGAAGAAGAAGGAGGGATTCAAGAAAGGGTCTTTGGAGACCATGATTTTAAAGCTAAATCCTAATCCATCCTTCACCATCCTTTGATATCTCAAATATGTAAGTAAAATCTCTAAATCTTGTATCTCAGATCCCTCAAAATATCCCCCAACACACCCCTTTAAACACTTCAAGAATCAAGAACCGAAATCAAAACCGAAAAGGCGTCGTAGTTGGAGATTATGGGCTATTTTGTTTATGAATGATATGAGATGTTGTGAGATGTTATCTTTGAGTTTGTTGACCTCTAAGTGTACTGGAGCCTTGATATTAAAGTCTAAAACATAAGCATGCAAAGAAATTGAACAAAAACTTGACATGACATAAGTAGAGGACTTGAAACCCAAGAGGCTTAATTTTTTAGAACTTTGAGGTTTCTGCCATGATATTTGAAATGCCGTAACTCAATGTAGAAAATTGATCTAAGTATGATTTTTATGTCTAGAGTTATATTCGTATGTTATCTTTTATCTAAAGTTGGTTTCAACTCATTTTCATAATTAGAACTCAAGATATTGCAATTTTACTAAAGTGTTTCATTTTTTGACCAGTCAACACTACCGACTTGAAAACCCTAGTTTAAAGTGAGATCCAAACCTTGGTCAAATCATGAAAGTTATAGATAACATGTATATATATCTACCCAAAAAAATAAGAACAAAATATTGAGTTTTTATAGGTCAAAACCCTTTTGAAAATCTCTGTTGAGTTTCAGTCCCCTAGGAACATTGTGTTACATATTTGTGTGTAGCCCAAAACACATATTTTTAGTGACAAATTCCAAAAGCGGTTTACATGAACATTGTAGATAATATATTAAAGTATTTTCTGCGAGAAAATCAGACCTTAAAGCCTCAGAATGATACCCCAAAATTATTTCAAACCTTCGGTCCAAAACTAGCTCTATTGAGTTTTAGCGGCTGACAAAATCTACTTTTTGAAATGGCCAAAACGTTTAACTTGTTCCAAACAACTACCCTTAACTCTAAACAAGAAACTTGTAGGGGACTTGTTGAAATAGAACATACAAAACAATGGGCTCATTTGGTCTTCATTTGATACCCCAAAATCGAGAGCAACAGCAGCATAATTTTGGTAAAATCTTGAAGTGCGGAACCGTTTTTTCTTAGGATAAAATGTTCATCTATTTGCCTTAGGATTTAGTCTTGGTGTTAAACATGAGAGTTGTAGAAAATATTTTTATCTAAATAGTGTACAAAAATCATAACTTTATTCTAAATTTAGGTACCTTAAAACTTTGTTGCCGCTTATAATTTAGTACATGGTTTTAGCCTTAAAAGTTGCTAAATGCGATTCGAGCACCCTTTGCTATGAGACCCAAGCTTTTATATAATGACTTATTTGAATTAGTCGATTAATGTTTCTAAGTGAATGTATGATGATTTAAAACTCATGTTATCATATTTGAATCATATCTTCAGAATTGTAGTTTGTGCTTCACATACTTGTATCTTTTGCTTTGCGCGTTGTATCATGAATCTTGCCATGTTAATTCCATGCTATAATTTGTTGGACTTGACATCAGTGGTACACATTATGAACATTGTAATTTTCATCATGACATGTTGGAGTCCATCTGTGCAAACCGTTGTTAGGATGGGCTGTGTTGAGATTATTCTTCTTGGTTCTAAGTCTAAGGCGTCCCTGGTTGCCATTTTCAAAAATATTTTGGTTTATACACCCTGGGTGCGTCCCCGGTGTTAGAAATGATTTTAGCTTGTACACCCTGGGTGCATCCCCGGTGTTACAGAAATGGTTTATGAATATTGTTGGGCACCATGGAGTTGTCGCTAGCATTCTAGTTTCGATAGCTTGGACATTGGGTAATTCGAAGAGAGCCTAATTCGGCTGACCTAATCCCACTACGGTGGTAATTCAGAGAGAGCCTAATTTGGTTGACCTAGTCTCATTGGGTAATTCGAAAAGAGTCTAATTCGGTTGACCTAATCCCACTGCGGTGGTAATTCAGAGAGAACCCAATTATTACTGTCCTAAATCCCCCATCTTGATACTTTGTATAATGTGAATGTCTCTTGGATTCTCTTAAACTTTGGGTTCACACCGGCTAAGGCCTTACGCATCTTAAGGTGGGAATTGTCGGCCCAGATAAGGGTGGCTAAATATTTTGGTTGGCCTACCCTCACGCTTTTGTCATTGAGTAAAATAGCTGTGGCATGAAGCCAGGCGATGTGATTACTATTCGCAACGAGGTGCGATGATGGCTTTGGTGATCAAAGTTCCATTAAGTCTACTCTGGTGATTCCTGGCGTGAAATCCCTGTTATAATCTGGGTGCATTTTGGGTTGAAAATTTGCATTTCATACACGCATGTTTATTGACTTATCTGACATCATGTCATAAATTTATCTGTCTCTTTTACTATAAACTGTATTGGGTGTTATATGGTATGTGTTGCGGTGAATTTTGTGCTGTGAAATTAGTTGGAAGGTTAGAGTGTTTTGCTTATGGGCCTTGGCTCATGGCATTCGTGCCACAGGTGATGAGGAGTTCTTTAAGGATGTCGTTCCCGAGGGAGAAGAAGAGTTTGAAAACATGGTGAGTTCCAAGAGTACGAGGATCCCGCTGATGCAATCTGAGGAGTCGAGACATCTGCTTTTGTTCTTATATTCAGTTCTCTCGTGTTTAGTGTAATTTTTGAAATTTCTTGGTAAAACTGTAATAGCCATATACTTTTGAACGATTCAAAACTCCTTTATATTGTAATAACTAACGTATATAAATATGAATGAATTGCTAGAATATCCCTTTATTTATATTTATGTATGTCCCAACGTGCTCGGAGGACGGAGCGTCACAGTTGGTATCAGAGCTTAGGTTTAGTGAATCTTCAGGCCTTGGGTTATGGAAAATTATGCATTCTGTCGCATTAGAGCTCTATAGGATGCGCTGTATTACTGATAATTATCATCTATACATTATAAGAACTAAAATCTTCTATGCCAGAGTTTTATAGTAAGTCGTGTTAGGACGTTACCGGGATCAGAAAAAGCAAGAAATCTACACGCGAAGGACGGGTATAACCATCAAGATTGAAGATCGAAAATTCATGCAACGGGTTATCTTATTTTATGGGGGCTAGACAGGAGTGCGTACAAGGAGAAGTTTTAGATATCACCTCGAGAGACACCGTTAAAACCCGCGACTTCATCCTTATAAGTCCTTTTTTCTTTTACCCCAAGCCCTGGTGTCAACTTTTTGAAGTTATTTTGTATGTCCTTCCTTCTTATATCATCAGTCCTCAACGGTACTGTCAAGTGTCGTTCATCAGTAACCCTTATGCACCCAAGTCTTGTTGATAACCCTATTAGGAATTCAATCCTAGAAAGTACCTTTGTCCTCAAGTTTTCATGCATCGATAATGACCAGTATTCGCATTTGATTCTCCTTTGATTCGAGTCATCATCCTTGAACTAACTCTTCTCTTGTAGAACTCGATATCAATTCTTTGTTAAGTACCCGTTCCAAACATTCGACATTGATAAAATTTTCTACCATCGCTCATTTCTCTCGATCTTGAAATCAAAATCTGTTGTAGTGATTTTGTAAATTCTTTGTAGACTGTTGAAATCTCTACCAGGGAAGTAGACTTGAATACTTGAATTGAAGTACGTTAGGCCGACGTAACTTCAGGGCAAATATCTAGTTTGGCTGCCTATTTTGCTTAAACATCTCTTTTATCAAAACGTAATTGTACTAGATTAGTTCTGAGAACACTTGTTTAAAGTATTGTCCATTGTCCTCTTCTTATTTCTCCTACCTTTGAACCCCAAAGGACCACTCAATCTGTGTCAACGATAATTGTCTTATCCGTGACCATTTAACCTCATCCAACCTTTCTTTGAACCACCTGGGTTTCACCCTAAAATGTTCTAACCCTGCGCAAGTTTTTAATTGTCGACCTTCAAAACCTCGCCCCATAGATCTATAAGTAACAACGATCATCAGGATATTACGTCATTAGGCCTTAGCGCTTTCACGAGAAACTGAGATGATGCACGAAAACCTCCTAACACCTCTTCAAGCATGAAGCAGATTTTTTTTAATGTCACGGCTTAGACTATTTGTCAACGTCCGCGTTTAACAAAGTTTTAATAATCAAGACTTCCGTTTGCAAGAATGGTTAAGTAAGAGCTTATTCGGCTAACTATATCTTTTTAAATGTCCCGACAAATAAGACTATGCCATAAGCAAATCTGAAGTTAGAAACGATAGCTTCACACCAAAGGACTTGCGACACCGCCATGTGGCACAATTTAAACTTCTCCACAGTAGTTCATAGCTGACCCACCCATCCGATAAACTGAGAAGCAAAATATTTATACCAATAGTAAGAAAGTGAAAAATGAGAAATAGCTTCGAAACTCATGTTATCCTTAGTACGTTAGCAAAGGAGGTACGTTTATATACATTGATATTCACGTCGGTCTTTCCACCAAAGTGTTAGAGTCTGAATTTTCACCATCACTAACAAAGATCGAAGAATCTTGATCACAACAATGAATATTTAGAACCTGATGAAGAATTAACCACTATATCACAATGGATCACATGACTAGGTATTTACCACAACCATACCTTTTATCATGTTTGTTTTACCCTAGAATGACTAACCACCTGAGAAAACGATCCAGTTATTGTAAGAAACATTCAAACTCAACGTTCTAGCACGTTAAGAACATACGGTAGAGTTATAGTCTTTCTAAACAGAAGTGAAAATTGTTCGAAATCAATTTTAGTGGTGGGCTAATTTAGATACATATAATTGCTTATAGAAGTCGTACTCGATGTAAGTTATGTTTTGGAGCCAATGTATTCTCAAAGATAGACTGGGGTCATGATACCATAAATTGAAAGTGCGGGAGTCAGATATACCCAAGATTGCCTTTAGGACTTGTTACGAGCATTATGAAATTGTGGTAATGCATTCCGGGTTAATAAATCTACTTGTTGTATTTATGGACTTGATGGATCGAGTGTTCAGAAGCTTTCTAGACCAATTTGTAATTGTGTTGATAAACGATATTCAGTAATATTCTCAGAGTGAAGAGGGACACAGGGAACATTTGAAGATTTTTCGTAGATCCTGAGAAAGCACAAGTTGTATGTAACTTTGGTAAGTGTGAGTTTTAGTTGGACCGGGTAATATTTTTAGGTTATGTTATATCTGTAGAAGAAATTCAAGTGGACCAAACAGAAGTAGAGGCAACTGTTAATGGGAAGAGGCTAACTGATGTGATAGAGATATGAACTTTTTGGGGCTAGCTGGTTATGTGTTATGGTTCTTGAAAATTTGGTAGTAATCAATTTAAGATGTTAGTAGGACAAAACAACCTTTACTCTAAGTGCTGAACATATAGGCCTGGCCTTATCTACACCCGCAATAAAGAATGACTCAAGTAAATAGAACGTAATTTTGGAGAGCGAGAAAGCACAATGTTAGTAAATCGTCCTCAACCTTCCTTCCAATAAAGTACGGGACGAAATTTCGAGGACGAAATTTGTTTAAGGGGTAGTTTGTAACGACCCGGTAGAGACCATAATTGTAACAATCCAGTTGATAACGATCCGTGAAAAGACCCGGTTGAAACCCTAAGTGTTAGTGACAGATAGTCCATGAGATCATAGATCATAGAAGAAGTTTAGAATCCTAACTCGAATCGAAAATCCTAAATTCGGCCCAAAAATCCTAAAAAGGACCAAAACTCAAGCAACAAAACTTTAACACCCGGAAAGTCTCCCAACATTCTAAATGAAGTCAATATCATGAAATAATGAGTTAAAAATAAAAAAATCATCATAAATAGGATAAAATAACCATTTTGTCCATAATACCGCAAAAAGCCTTAAAAATCTAAATTTTGACATATGGCTACCCTAAATCAAGGATTTAAGTACAATTAAGTAGCAACAGATAAAATAACATCAAAAATATCAAAAATATCCCATAGTGGCCGACTACCTTGGGAAGTGTGCCAAAAAGTGATTTTTTGCTTTTTTTAGCTTAAAATGATGAGAAATGTATTAAATTAAACATTATGATGATTCAATACTTGTTGAACAAGTAATATACATAATAATATATTGTTATAGGTCAACAAAAATAAACAAATTATTATTGAAATTCATACACAACAAAATAAGTTAAAAAGTCATATATTACAAAAATAACTTAATTTGACTTAAAAGACTACATCTATTTAATTAATTGCTATGAAAACTATGATAATACATGAAAATACAATATTTCTCATAGACATACTAAAATAATAGGTCTTAGTAGAAAAATACACCAAAAAGATATATTAAATTAATTTTTAATGCAATTTTTTGCACAAAGGGGCACGAAAATCAAGAAAAAATTCCTTGATTGATGGGGGATCAGATTGTTGCACCCCCAAACTGACCCTAGCTGTATTTTAGCTTCTCTAAATCTAATTTTGTCCCCTAACAACTTGAACTACATTAATGAGCCCATGTGACGTGTGAGGAAGAAAGGAAACAAAAAAGTACATTTAATTAATTACCTTGTTCTCTAGCACATTCTATATAAGCTAAGCCCAAACACCTTCTTCCCCTTGAATATTTCGGTGGAGGGAGAGGGAGAAAGTCTAGATTTTAATGGTTCTTGAGGGTCCATGGGAGTTTGAGCGAAGAAAGAAGAAGAAGAAGGAGGGATTCAAGAAAGGGGTATTTGGAAACCATGATTTTAAAGCTAAGTTCTAATCCATCCTCCAACATCATTTGATCTCTCAAACATGTAAGTAAAACTTATAAATCATGTATCTAAGATATCTCAAAATATCTCCCAACACACCCCTTTAAACACTTTAAGAATCAAGAACCGAAATCAAAATCGAAAGGCATCGTAATTGGAGATTAGAGGCTATTTTGTTTATGAATGATATGAGATGTTGTGAGATGTTATCTTTGAGTTTGATGACCTCTAAGTGTACTGGAGCTTTGATATTAAAGTATAAAATACAAGCAAGCAAAGAAATAGAACAAAAACTTGACATGACATAAGTAGAGGACTTGAACCCTAAGAGGCTTAATTTTTGAGAACTTCGAGATTTCTGCCCTGAGATTTGAAATGCCATAACTCAATGTAAAAAATTGATCTAAGTATGGTTTTTATGTCTAGTGTTATATTTATGTGTTATCTTTCATCCAAAATTAGTTTCAACTCATTTTCATAATTAGAACTCAAGATATTGCAATTTTACCAAAGTGTATCATTTTTGAACCAGTCAACCCTATCGACTTGGAAACCCTAGTTTAAAGTGAGATCCGAACCTTGGTCAAAACATAAAAGTTGTGGAAAACATGTATATCTATCTACCCACAAAAAATGAGAACAAAATATTGAGCAAAATATTGAGTTCTGATAGGTAAAAATTCATTTGAAAGTCTCTGTTGAGTTTCACTCCCCGAGAAACATGTTACATATTTTGGTGTAGCCCAAGACACCTATTTGTAGTGACCTATTCCAAAAGTGGTCTACATGAACATTGTAGATAATATATTGAAGTACTTTCGGCCCAAAAATCAAATCTTAAAGCCTCGGGATGATACTCCAAAACCGTTTCAAATCGTCTGTCCAAAATTGGCTCTGCTGAATTTTGGCGTCTGACAGAACCTACTTTTTAAAATAGCCAAAACGTCTAACTTGTTCCAAACAACTACCCTTACCTTTAAACATAAAACTTGTAGGAGACTTGTTGAGATAGAACATACAAAAAACTGGGCTCCTTTGGACTTCATTTGATACCCCAAAATCGAGAGCAACAGAAGCATAATTTTGGTAAAATCTTGAAGTAAGTGCTGAACCGTTTTTGTTTAGGATAAAATGTTCACCAATTTGCCTTAGGATTTGGCTTTGATGTTAAACATGAGAGTTGTAAAAAATCTTTTTATCTAAATAGTGTATAAAAATTATAGCTTTAATCTAAGTCTAGATACCCAAAACTTTGTCGCCCTTTTTAATTTAATACTTAGTTTTAACCTTAAAAGTTGCTAAGTGTGATTTGAGCACCCTTTGCTAAGAGATCCGAGTTTTTGTATGATGACTTATTTGAATTATTCAATTAATGTTTTTAAGTGAATGTATAATGATTTAGAACCTATGTTATCATATTTGAATCATATCTTCAGAATTGTAGTTTGTGCTTCACATACTTGCATCTTATGCTTGTGCGTTGTGCCATGTTAATGCCATGTTAATGCCATGCTTTAATTTGTTGCACTTGAGATCAATGGTACACATTATGAACATTGTCATTTGCATCATGGCATGTTGGAGTTCATATGTGCAAACCGTTGTTGGGATGGGCTGTGTTGAGATTATTCTTCTTGGTTCTAAGTCTAAGACATCCCTGGTTGTCATTTTCAAAAATGTTTTGGTTTATACACCCTGGGTGCGTCCCTAGTGTTGGAAATGATTTTAGCCTGTACACTCTGGGTGTATCCCTGGTGTTATAGAAATGGTTTATGAATATTGTTGGGCACCATGCGTTCGTCGCTAGCATTTTGGTTTCGATAGCTTAGACATTGGGTAATTCGGAGAGAGCCTAATTCAGCTAACCTAATCCCATTGCGGTGGTAATTTGGAGAGAGCCTAATTTGGCTGACCTAATCCCACTACGGTGGTAATTCAGAGAGAGACCAATTATGGCTGTCCTAAATTCCTCATCTTGATACTTTGTATAATGTGAATGTCTCTTGAATTCTCTTAGACTTTGGGTTGACACTGGCGAAGGCATCACGCATCTTAAGGTGGGAATTGTCGGCCTAAATAAAGGTGGCTGAATATTTTGGTTGGCCGCCCCCCATGCTATTGCCATGGAGTAAAACAATTGTGGCATGAAGCCAGGCGATGTGGTTACTATTCGCAACGAGGCGCAATGATGGCTTTGGTGATCAAGTCCCATTAAGTCTACTATGGTGATTCCCGGCGTGGAATCCTTATTATAATCTGGGTGCATTTTGGGTTGGGGCATCTGCATTTCATACATGCATGTTTATTGACTTATCTGCTATCATATCATAAATTTTTCTGTCTCCTTGACTATAAACTGTACTGTGTGTTATATGGTATGTGTTGCGGTGAATTTTGTGCTGTAAGATTAGTTAGAAGGTTAGGGTGTTTTGCTTCTGGGGCTTGGCTCATGGCATTCGTGCCACAGGTGTAGAGGAGTTCTTTGAGAAAGTTGTTCCCGATGGAGAAGAGAGTTTGAAGGACAAGGTGAGTTCCAAGAGCACGAGGATCCCGCTGATGCATTCTGAGGAGTCGAGACATCTGCTTTTGTTCTTATATTAAATTCTCTCGTGCTTAATGTAATTTTTAAAATTTCTTAGAGAAACTGTAATAGTTATGTACTTTTGAACGATTCAAAACTCCTTTATGATGTAATAACTAACGTATGTAATATGAATAAATTGCTAGAATATCCCTTTATTTATATTTATGTATGTTCTGACATGTTCGGAGGACGGGGCGTCACAGAGTTACCCACCCAAAGTTTCCTCAATCGAACAAGATCCTAGAAACAGAGGATACAAAGAATGAGGCAAGCTGACCAAAGGATAAGGGAGACAACCACTCAACACCTAGATAATAAAAGGAAGTCGATGCAGTTTCAAACGAATCCTGTGTATGAGCATAAGCCGCAAGAAGACCAAAGGATAACTATACAAGATCAACCGAGCCCCAACAAAATATCACATTCTAACAAGGGCAAGAAGCATATGAATTGTAGCATGGTTTTCGTCTTTCTAGAAAACTTTATGGCTAAGGAAGGACAACCATCTTTTATAGCAGGAGACATTGAAGAACAAGGAGGGATAGTGGAAATCTTGCCCGAACATGTTCAAAAGGAGAAAGATCCAATCCTGATCCTGTGTACTTAAGAAAGGGAGCCAACACAAAGCGTCACTTTTGAAAGGTCTTCATTGGAAATGACATAACATATTCAACCTTTATGTATTGCAGGACACATTGATGGAATACCAATCAACAAGCTGTTAGTGGATAACGGCACTATAACACCCCAACTCTTCACATGGCAACGATATTGTCTGCTTTGGGCAAAGTGCTCACGATTTTGTTCTTCCCATCAAAGGCACAGCGTCAAATTTGATGCCAAGGGATGTATTAAAAAAGACTGGGAAGACCGAGCAAGATTTATTGCCATCAAATACGAGTATATCAGATTTCGTTGGAGCGATTACTTCATCCCAAGGTATTATTGTTGCTAGTCTGACCATAGGAAGTAAAACCTTGATTACCCCTTTTTTCATGAAAGAATCTTACTCTGCTTATAATTTGCTACTTGGGATAGATTGGATCCATGCCTGTATGGCAGTTCCGTTAATACTACATCAGTGCTTGGTATTCTGGAAAGAGCAAGATATTAAAGTAATTTGGACAGACAAAAGGCCTTTCCTAGCACCAGCTTGTCATGCTGATGCAAGGCTATAGGATGATGATATCGGTCACATGAAGGTGATTGGCCTGAATAAAGAAGACCGTCCAATAGCTGTGACATTATCCAATAAGACGTCAATTGAGGATCTATGGGACATCTACAAACAAGTAATCGGCCCCCACATTATTGAAGTGAATAGGCCGATTACTTCTCTTCTCCACGCAATTTCTAATAAAAGTATAACCGACAGGAATTGAGAAGGCGGCTGCACTTCAGGCCACTCTAGACAAGTTGATGGCTCATTTATCCAAAGTAAGGCTATATGGCCTGAGTGCAAAAGAAGAAGAATCTTCGGCCAATAAGGCCAAAGTAATTTTTCAAGAAGAAATACAACTGGAGGAATTAGAAGCTGCTCCGGTTAAACTTGATGATCTCAAGGTCGAAGAACAAGATCATCTAGAGGAGATTAATCTGGGAACTACCGAGGTCCCTAGAATGGTTTACGTAAGTCACATTGGAGGCAAAAACTACTAAGATAATTATTTTTGTAAACGATTTTTCGATAAAAAATAACTTGACGGGCAAATTCCAAAACAGGCTCTAGATAAAACTTTTGATGTCGAATGATCAAAATAAAATCCATGCCACCAAAATTAATTTAGATGAATACATTTTTGATCGATTCTCCAACTACGAATTTGATTCCGAGTTGAAACTCCCGTAAGACTTTCTACTTGTATTCTCTTATGCGATTTCGAAATGTAGTGAGTTATGATCTTTCGAGAATTCGTACTGGCAAAACCTGGTCAACCTTATTCTTCATGACGAGTTTTAAATTTGGTTCAACCTACTTGCATATTTATAGGGTTATAGGAGGGACCTGTAGAGTAATTATGACAAACACTTCTAACATAACCTAAATACGTATCCAGCAGTTTTTGCAATTAAGCAAACCTCTTAACGGTATCTGTAATTATGAAAATCTTGTAGCGGTTTCTACAATTTACACAAAACACTAAATTACAGTTCACACCACTAAAGAACTGTAATTGCACTATAAGTCATAATCTCAAGATCATTTTGTATTGAGCTACTGTTATTAAATGCTTAGTTCATCTCCCCACATTACGATTCTCGATACCTACTAATTAAATTTAATTACTGGCAATTTAATTTAACGGTATCTTTAAATTTCTTAAACCCTTATGCTTAACTTATTTGATTGCCGGATAATCAAATTCACCTGTAGGGTTTGGCCCGGTCAAAACTTGCAAGCTTCCTTAAGGAGATATTGTCAATCCCGATCTATCGAGACGTGGATTCCGTCAAATAATTAATATTCACCATATAATTAATACAGCTATCCAATTCACCGGGAATATAAACACATCTAAAATTGCACCCTCTAATGAATTGAAACAACGAATATTAAATATATACAAATCAATAATTATTTTAGAATTAAGAGTATAAGCACTCTCATAATAATTTTGGGTGTGAATTAATTTATATAGTTAGTAAAAAATTAATTATACCAATGTGTTCCGTTCAATACACACAAAGTGTACTAGTACGGAGAGTCGGAATAATAGATGACGCTCTTATCTCATCTCCATAATCAAGACATACATACTAAAACTCTATACTACAGTTGTAGCGATGGTATGTCTATTTACATCTACACTGTGAACAAATACTTATATTCTGTAAGAACATAAAATCTGATTTTCTGTGTGCAAGCCGTACTCTACACACCAGATTAAATACTGCATAGAATAAAGGATATTCATGCATAACATTTAAAAAAATAATATTGCATACATTGCTCATTAAGAGTCTCATAAAATAAAAATTAATTTTATTAAAAAATAAAATAAAATACTAAAATCAAAATAAAATTTATAATTTTCAGTATATAACCATAACAATCTCGCACTTATACTCAAAATTATACTGCTATACATCTTACTCTTATGCCCTCTACATGACTATTAAAAGTTTTATTCGATAAGCTACTTGTAAAAGGATCTGCAATGCTGTCTTCTGAAACAATTTTGGTCAAAGTAACATCACCCCTCTATATGATTTCTCGTATTATGTGATATTTGAGCTCAATGTGCTTTTCTTTTTTTATGGACTCTTGGGTCTTTTGAGTTTGCAACCGCTCTGCTACTATCACAATAAAATGTAATAGTCGACTGAACTGAAGGGACCATGTCTAGATCCAATAGGAAGTTCTTGAGCCAAACGGCCTCCTTGGTTGCTTTAGAAGTTACCATGTACTCAGCTTCCATGATGGAATCAGCAATGTAGAACTGCTTGATACTCCTCTAACTGATAGCTCCGCCTCCTAAGGTAAACACATATCCTGACGTAAACTTACAAAATTTTTTGTCTAACTGGAAATATGAGTTTATGTACCCTAAAGGTACTAGACTATCTGTCTGGTAAATCAACATATATAATCCTTAGTCCTTTTTAGGTACTCAATTATATTCTTTACCGCAGTCTAATGCTCTTGTCTTGGGTTAGACCAATATCTACTAACCATCCTAACATCAAAGCAGATGTTAAGTCTAATGCAAAGCATAGCATACATTAGAATTCCTACTGTTGAAGTATAAGGAACTGCATTTATCTTCTCTATCTCATCAGGTGTCTTAGGACACTAATCATTGGATAGAGTGATTCTATTCCTAAAAGGGAGAAACTCTTTCTTGAAATCCTGATGCTAAAACGAGTAAGGATATTATCAATATACTTTGCTTGTGATAAGACCAATATCTTTTGTTTTCGATCTCGCACAAGCTTGATCCCAAAGATGTGACTGACTTCTCCCAAGTTCTTTATATCGAACTGCCCAGATAATCATACTTTTACCGTAGATAATGCCCTCACATTATTTTCGATGAGCAAGATATTATCTACATGAAGTATTAGAAAGATCACTAAGCTTCCGTCACGCTTCTTGTACACATAAGACTCATCTAGACTCTGATCAAAACAATAAGACTTTATGGCTTGATCAAACAGAGTATTCAAAGACCTCGATGCCTCTTTAAGTCCATAAATGAAACTCTTAAACTTGCACAACATGTGCTCTTGGTCATTTACTATGGAATCGTCTAGTTGTACCATATAGATACACTCGTCAAGACTTCTATTAAGAAAAGCTGTCTTGACATTCATTTGTCAAATTTCGTAATCAAAATGAGCATCAATGGATAAGAGAATTCGGATAGACTTAAGCATGGCTACCGGCGAAAAAGTTTTTTGATTATTGATCCCTTCTTTCTGAGTGAACTCTTTTGCAATAAGCTTAACTTTGAAAGTTTCAACCTTCCGTCTACTCCTCTCTTTCTCTTGTAGATCCATTTGCATCCAATGAATTTTATTCTTCGGGTTGTTCTACAAGTTTTCAGACCTAATTGAAATATAAAAATTTTATCTCTGAATTCATAGCCTTTTGCCAAATATCTGTATCTTTGTCTTGAAGTGCTTCATTGTAGTTATAAGGTTCGGTATCTAGTTTTGCTGGAATCTTATTAAAAGACTCTCCTAAGAACATATACTAATTAGGTTGATGAACAACCCTCCTACTACAACGAGGCACCATCTGTGTCTGTGTACTAGTAATAACATGTTATACAGAATCTGAACCTTGTGCATCAGCATCATGTTCAAGATTTGCACCTGTTCTGATAATCCTCCCACTACGACGAGACAATGGGATATCAGTGACTTGTGATTCATCTTTCGTTCTACTGGTATTTTCTCTCATTTCTCCTAGAATAATTTTACTATTGGGCATGTGGTCCATAATATAATCGTTTTTCAGGAATCATGCATTGGTGCTAACAATGACCTTCTGATCCTTAGGATTATAAAACAGACCACCCTTCATTCCCTTGGGATACTCCACAAAGAAATAGACTTATGTCCTCGGTTCAAACTTATCTGCGTTCCCTTTCATGTATTGGACACCTCCAAATCCGAATATGTTTTAAGCTAGGCTTACGCCTAGTCCACAATTCTATGGGAGTAGAATGTACTGACTTAGAAGGTACCAAGTTCATAATGTAATCCGCTGTCTCTAATGCAAATCCCCAAAACAAATCGAATAATTCTGAATAACTCATCATAGACCTTACCATCTCCATAAAAGTCCGATTCTTTCTTTTTGCTACATTTCTACTGCGGAGTGCCTGGTGCAGTCAACTGGGATACAATCCCTTTTGATGACAGGTAGTCCCTAAACTCTCCAAAGAGGTATTCCTCACTACTGTCAGATCGTAGTGATTTGATACTTTTACCCAGACGATTCTCTGCCTTCGCCTTGAATTCTTTGAATTTCTCAAAGTATTCAGACTTACGATACATCAGGTAAATGTATACATACCTTGAGTAGTCGTCAATGAAACTGATGAAGTACACAAAGCCACCTTTAACCCGGATTGTCATAGGACCGCATACATCAAAGTGAACTAGTTCTAACGATTTTTTAGCTATATAACCTTTGGCCGAAAAGGGCCTCTTAGTCATCTTACAATTTAAGCAGGATTCACATACTGAAAGTGCCTTCACTTCTAATGAACTTAAAAATTCATCATCTACCAGTCTATTTATCTTTTTTAGATTAATATGACCAAAGCATAAGTGCTAAAAAAACGTTTGGTTTATTAAAGAATGAAATTTTATCTTATATGGTAAATTAGATGTGTTATTCAATTAAATTAGTAGCAGTGTAGAAGAGATTTGAGTAATAATATAAAGATTATCTACCAATGTACAAGAATAAATAATCCGTTTATTATCCTTAACAACCGCAGAGTTATTAAAATAAAATAAATATTTGTCTTTAACCAATCTAGAAACGGAAACTAAATTTTTTCTAATGGAAGGTATATAAAGATAATCTCTCAATATTAAAATCCAATCTCTACTAAAACTGAGAGTGGCATCTCCTACTATAACTCTGATACTTTTGTATTATTGCCTATATGCAAGTAAATCTTCACATTACTAAGTTATCAGATTTTTTGAAACCCCTACAATGAATTATAAATATGATTAGTGACTCTTGTATCTACACACCAAGTACCGATAGATAATATCGCTAAGCATATTTTCACAACCAGTGAATAGAAATTACCCTGATTGTTCTGCTTTCTAAGAAATACTTGACATAATTTTTTTCAGTGCCGTGTTTAGTTGCAGTGAAAATATCTACCTTTTGGCTTTTTCATACCGGTCCGTAACTCACTAACTACCTTTGAAATCATGCCACTATTTTTCTGAACCTTTTTCTTTTTCATGCCTTTTGTCCTAGAAGAAGAACCATTTTCAGAAATAAGCATATTTCCTAATATTGAAAAAATACCCTTAGTAGTTAAAGTTATATCCAAATTACTTTTCTAGTCAACAAAATTTGATTCCGTTAGTTTGTTTTCTTCGAGTATAACCGTGAGTAAATTAAAAACTATTTTATTTTTGAAAATTACATAATTAAGAATAACCGTTAATTATGACGAGCAAAACTTTGAATTTATTTTAACTTGGTTCCCTGTACTATTTTTAAAAAAATGCGCCAGCAGCTTGGTACCCTGTGAATAGCCTGCCTCGATGTGAGGACGTCTACTATCCATCATTTGTCTAGACAGGCCAATTTTTATTAATTTTACTATCTAGGCAACTGACCATGTCAAGTAAATTAAATAATTGACATAATTTCGGTCAAATAAATAATAGCAGCGACTTAAATGGAGAGGATATTATTTATTTATAGTTAAGTGTTAACTACCATCTAATCCTAAATTAATCGTTTCGCAATGTACCCTTCAGATAAAGAAGTGATCCACACTAACAATTATTCAGAAGTATCTCTACCAGCCTCAGGCTCTACCAGCCTCGTACACTTACACTTACCAAATATCTCGCACTACATATAGTTTCTCAATCATTCAAGCCACAAACCTCTACTCCGCAAAATTTCCTAAATGACCATAAACGATTACACACTAAATCACAACCGTCTCCGACATACATCTCATCATATGTACATACATATCGCTAGGTAACCAACCTGTCGACAACATCTCTAACCCACATATTCATTCCTCATACAATTCTCAACTTCTATCAAGGAACACGACTCGGTGCCACGCCACGAGACAAACACAAGGGTCATCACACAGACCTTCAAATCACAAGTACCATTACGGTCACCAACAACTCCCCGTAGGGAAAGGAACATTCTTAAACACTGTCTAAACTCAGACTCTCTATTCCACCTTGGGCCGGTGATTATTACGCTCCCGTCCACTATGCTCCCGTCCATATCCAATCTCGGGGTATACGGCTCATGACACAGTACGTCTCACAACATAGCACGACTCGTGACGTACATAATCCTCAACACGCCCATAACCACATCTCACACTCAATCACAATAAACAACCTCCAAGCGGTTTCGAACACTTTATCATATCTATTCGTTAAACTACTGGTAACATAGAAACACACAGGCCACTACCTATGGTCATCACCAATTCACATGGGTACAACACATTCCAAGCATTCAATGCTCATCGTACGAGCTTACACTCACCACAATCACTAACCATTAGTTCACACATCCACAACCTATACCATAATCTTGACCACAAATTATCATTGTCCCTCAAGGATAACTCCTATCACAAGGATATCACAATACTTAACCGGGTTAAACTTAACTTAACTTTCTAGAGCTACACACTTCTCAACACCTAGTCTTATTACACCAACACATAGTCACATATTCACATACCGAGGAGAATCCTTAGGAGGAACACATCAATCCTGGTAACTCGTTTGAATTTTCCGCTAGAATAGATGTCGGCCAAACTCCTTTCTAACATGAACCCCGAACTAGTCGACCGGACGCCCAAGGGCAAGACACGTCATCCCAAAGATCCAACCTCAATGCACAATGCACAAACATCACGTAGCATGCAAATGTCAAATATCCCATTGAAATTTCATGCTAACACACCAATATATGAATGTCACACATCAATGCACACTCTCACGTAACGGATCAACCATTCCCGTGGTTCCTAAGTATTCTATCCTATAGCTCTGATACCATTTGTAATGCCTCGTGTCCGTAATATAATTCGAATATATGTTTGAAATCAACCCGATATGAAAACCCCTTTCTTTGAGACATATACCTTTCAACTATCTTTTTATGTCTAAAACTCCTTTGGGGACAACCTTTTTTTTGAACATCTTTCAACACAACAAATCCAGCAAGACCCGCTCGAACAGACTCCTTACCGCTCGAGCGGTCAGGCACCCGAGACTTCCTTTCTGAAAACTGTGAAAATTCCTTTAAGGCTGAGAAAATCAATCACTTCTTCTTTTTGAAACATGGATTCAAATTCTTAAAATGAGCTCTTAAAATACTCATAAAGGCTTAAACATCCATCCATTCCATGACAAATTAAAATTAACTTTATTAACAAATTCATCATTACAACTTACCCAATAGACCATAAACGTCCTCGCATGCATGCACAATATGAATCTACGGCCCTAAGGCCTTACAACACGGTATTCTAACCCTCAATTACAATGTTCCAAACATTCAAAAATAAATTATTACATCTTTACAATTCCATTCCTCAACATCGATTACTTAAAGGAAAATACGACACCAAGGATCCAACGACCGTCACCTCGGCCCAAAGCCTTCTTCCCGCTATCACCTAAAATGTTGTTAAACAACACGAGCCGAAACCCGTAGGAACAAGACTAACCCCAAATAGATGCATGACATAGGAGGGTGGTTATGTAAGATGCACACATAGATTTGATTAAAACATATCGTTCGTTCCCAAAATAAATTCTCATTGTATAACCCAATTTTATATGAAAAAGATTATTGTTCCCTGTTCCTTAGCTTCCATAAAGTCATTCAATTTACCACTCTTAATTAACCAAACACGTTTTACCTCCCTTTTATGCACCCAACACGTTTTCTCGTTTCATAATTTTTTGAATCTCTTCAATTAAGTTTCAGTAACCCAATTCCTTTACCATATTCCATTACCCAACACGTTTTACCATTTTGTTTCATTTCCCAATTAAGGTTTTACCAACCTGGTTACTTTCAACACACACCAACGCACGCCAACACACACACATTGTTGGCACTTTACACATTTTACCAACTCGTGGTTCAAAACATAGGCACCGGCGTCGAACAAGCGTATAGACCCCCATAACGTTACACTTAACCCGGCCACACAGGCCCTATGAAGTAACGAAATGTGTTATACCTCGACACGACTCGTCATTTTTTGGTTCACTAGCCGACGGGCAGAGAACTCAATCTGCGCAGTTTTTTGATCTTTCACCGAGGAGCAACTCGTGCCCAACCTTAAACGATCCATTGGATCCACAAACCGGTCCTTTTTCAATATATCATAATACAACACACACATGTGAGTTCAACCCAAATGGTTTCTCTCGCCAAACTTATATCACATACGCACGCAAGTCCAACCCTAAAGATTCCTCTCGCCAAACTCACATCATTACATGTTTTCGTTATTCACAATTTCATTACTTTAGAGCTCAAACCTAAATTAACCATTCACATAAATTCCAAATTCACAAGATCATTGGTTTTATTCAATAAAATCCACAATTTATACTTGATACCAACACGTGCCACGTAGATTTATATAAAAAAAAGTTGCAATAGGTTATGATAATTCTCAATTTAACCAACAATTCCATCAATTTCATCATACCGGTTCTTCAAATCTAAAACCCCTAATTTTCATAACATTACCTCAAATCCCAAACTCTAATTTCTCATTTCTCAATCCAACCTCAATTAATGATATTATCAAGATAGGTACATGTTAAATTCCTCATAGATTCAAGATTAAACTCTCATTATCACCAAACTTCAATTTAAAATTTTGAAAACACGTATTTCATGCTTTTATGTTCACAAACTTCAAATCACAACACATATCACAAAAATATTCCAAAAGAGTCTTAGATCCTACCTTACGGACGCTAGATCCACAAGAGAAAGCCTCAAACGAGCTCAATTCACGAGAATCTCCACCGCACAGTGAGAAAAACACCTTCAACGCCAAGATCGGGTCTCCAACGGTTGAGCCACTGAGCGGAAGCCAAGAAAACTCACTAGGAGGAGCCAAACAAGCCTCCAATAACTCTCAAACCTAAGCCCTAGCTCTCACCCACACTCTAGAGAGAGAGATATGAAATGAATGAAAGAAAAAGGCCCCATGCAATCTTTTTAAAGAGTCCGCTCCGCGACAGTTAACTCGAGCGGACCCCCAACGCTCGAGCGATCCCACTCCAGAAACCTTTCTGCCACCTGTCCGCTCGAGCGGGCTCTCCACCGCTTGAGCAATCAACACAGATTGCGAAACTGAACAGAAGCTGCCAAAACTGAACCTTAGCATAAGCCAAACACCCTGCAACGATGTTCTCATGTACTATATGATCCATGACCCTCACCATTCATCATTACATGATTAAAATTTTAAATTCTCCTTCCAAATTAACACTTTTCTCAAATCCACCAGAGGTCTCAAAACAAGGTTTTAATTAAATCCTTAAAATAAAAAGAGGCCGAGTCACTACACATTAGCCTGTCGGTTATTTGAACTTATGAAGAATTTTGACGATAAACACGTGCATTTCATTCAAAACACATAACCGATACATGGTTTCAAGAAGTTCACTGAACACGCATACAACTTTCAAACAAAAAGGAAGGATACCATACCTATCATACTAAAGCCTAGCTAAAGCATATGCAAGTAGAAGTGGTGGACAATCGAGTCATGCTCTCATGCCGCTTCGTAGATGCCGTAGCAACACCACTGCACCTCTACGTGCCAAATATCCTCCATGCGCGCTCTATGAATGCACAATTTTTCTTTTACTTTACACTTAAGGTAGTGATTAAAAGCATTCAGGTGGGGGTATGAATCCTGCCGTAAGCACTACGTCGGCAGCCATCCTAAGAGAAGAGAGGATCGGGAAGAGAAACTTAAGCTAAGGACTTTAAGTTATTTGAATTATAAATGTTAAATTAGTAATAGAGATACTCTACATAGATTTTACGTGACAGAACTTGTAGTCACTCATAACCCAAGGCTTGAAGGTTCACTAAATCTTGGCTCTGATACCAACTGTGACGCTCCGTCCTCTGGACATGTCCAGACATACATAAGTATAGACATATGGAATATTCTAGCCATTCATTCATAGTTACATATGATAAATACTACGCCATTAATGGTTCTGAACTGTTCAAAAATACATAACAATTATAGTTTCACAAAAGATTCAACAAAATTACAATAAGCCCATGGAAACTGAACAAAAAGAGGTAAATAGTGAACATCCGATCCTTTAGCTAAGATTGTCGGGGTCTGTTGGCTCATGTCACTCACCTTGTTCTTCAAATCCTTCTTTCTCTTTGGTGGGCGACTTCCCCAAAGAACTCTTCCTTACTTATGGCACGAGTGCCATGAGCCAAAGCCTAAAACAAAACTGTCCAAACCTTCTAATCAATCTCACGGCAAAATATTCCACAATGCATATCATCCAACACTCAATACATTTTAAAGTCAAAGAGATAGACGAAGTTGACAATTATAGCAGGGCAACAAATATAAAAACAAGTGTACAAGTATGTGATGCCATGAATGCGATGCAAATGCCCAACACGACATATAACAAGAATCATAACACGAATTCCACGCCAGAAATTTTACAAAGTAGACTTTATGGGATTGATCACAAAAACCATCATCGCGCCTCGTTACAAATAGTAAATGCTTCACCTAAGCTTTATGCCACAACTGTTTTACTCAATAGCAACGATATGGGATCCGAGCCACCCTCTAGGCCAATCAAATCTAAATCCAATGATCATCCATTTTCACTTCATTTCCATTATAACTCATCATACAAATATGAATTCTCAATTCACATTCATTAATTTTTAATGAACCCAAATCGATTTACCATAAAGTCTAATTAGGTAATCCGTGAATAAATAAAAAAGTCATTATTTTCACAAGTTTCTCAACTAAATTATAAATTTAACTTATAATCATTATACCATTATTTTAACCAAGATCTTAATGAATCGATCTCGGTTACAAACCGAGATCTTTTCGGGTGAGATTAAAAAATAGGTACTTTTAATCTTGATAAAAAAATCGAGGTAAAAATTGTTTTTAATCTCGGTCAATAACCGAGACAAAATAAATTGTAATCTCGGCAAAAATTCGAGACAAAAATTTAAAACCGATAAAAAAAATATTATAATCTCGGTAAAAAATCGAGACCTAAATGATCCAAAACCGAGGTAAAAAAGATTTTAATCTCGGTAAAAAATCGAGACCAAAAAGATCCAAAACCGAGATAAATATACGTTTCATCTCAGTCGAAAACTCAGATAATCAATACTTTTAATCTCAGTCAGAAATCGGGATAGAAAACACTTTTAATCTCTGTCAAAAACTGAGATAAAAAATATAGAACCTGCATTTAAACAATTAGCTTTTACAATAACATCAGAATAACACACTAAAAACTATAACACGGCCAAAAACTGTAAAAATTGTACACAACCAATCTAGTATAACACAAAAATAACATCAGAGTAGCAAAAGATGTACACAACCAATCCAGTATACACAGCTGAATTTGGCCCAATATTTTCATCACAAATATCAACAATTAATCACACACATCATATATAAGAAACACTAAAAAGCTCGTATATTTCATAATATAACTCGTACATATTCCAAATTAAGATTAAAAAAAATGTTGTTCAATAAACTTTAGTTCACACAACACTTTAAGTTCCCCAAAAAAATAACCATTTGTAAGGGAGGAAAATTCTCACAATAGAGTCTAAAAATGGCTAAAAAAATCCCCACAAATAGTCTAAAAATAGTTAGGAATATGCCTTGGAAAAACTACATGAAATAGTTGCTAATGGAGTGGGCAAGAAAGCTAGCCTTCCATCGTGGAAGGCCAGAGGCTCTAGGTATCTTTCTCTTGGCACTTTTCACTGGTCACCACATAAAGCTTCCTGCCACACGGAATTCATATATAAATAATTTTGGTAAAAAAAATTTATTATGCACGGGATTAACTCCAAGATATATAG